>VDFB02252616.1:105800972-105845412 GCA_007258455.2 Sequoia sempervirens | reverse complement strand
TTTTGTGGAGAAAATTGATTCTTCATTGTTCAAGAAATGGATGACATAGTCTTTTGGCTCTACACTCATGATGTTGGTATCTCTTTCCAATGCTTTCAACTATTCACTTTTTTCTCACTGTAATGATCATTCCTTTCATGCACTGCTCCACTTTGTTTATTGTTATTTGAAAAGCATTGTCCTTCTCTTCAATGTTCATTGAAATGTTGATTGCATTTTCTAGGACTGATATTATCATGTGGATGTAGCTAATGTATATGGCTACTTCATTTGAATGTAATCTCAACATTTCAATGATATTAGTAGAGCAACCAATCTTTGTATTAGCTTAATCTTGCTTGATAAGCTAGAAATATTTGATTGCATGGCTCCTTAAGTTCATCAAGACTTGTTGTATCATCTCCCCTTAACAACATCCACTAAAAGCTTGATCTTGGACTATTATCTCTTAATGTTACCTAGAAATATTTGATCTCTTTTGGCTGCCTTCATTGAATTTCACATCTCATGTATGTATGATAGCCTTTTAAGGGAATTTTATAACCATCCTTCAATGGTTGCATGTTAGCTTACAATGCATCTCTTCATTTTCAAATGTACTAATCAAGAAGGATTTAATCTACACCATTATGTAGTTATGAATCACTACTATGGAGGTTTCTTCCAATAAGCAATCATGCACTTTACAATCCATCATAGCCTCATAGTTATTATTTGTAATCAACCTTTTGATCCCATATTACTTTTGCAACTCTTGAAGTCAGTCTCTACTCTTCATATTGTGAGACACTCCCCTATGATTGTGGAATGCTTATCCTTACCACCTTTTACAAGTATTGACATCACTATCCTCCTTAAAGTCTTCTTCATAGTGACTATCCCCCTTTTATTTTCATCAACTGTCTATTTTATTCTTGCATAGGCTGCTGCTAAGACAAATTTTAAATTGTTGTCTTCTTTTATATAATCATTTCCATGTTGTTGACTATCATACATGAGTTTCTATGACTACACACTAATGCACATGTCATCACTTTACAAACTTGAATTAAGGTGCAACAACACTCGCAACCATCTATACCTCCTTAGCTTTCAATATCCCTTCATGTGTAAAGTTGTGACTACCCCTAATCATTAGTATGCATTGTGATCTCTTCGTAGCATCTTTTTCAATGTTGATTGATTGTACAAGATCAAACATTAGGCATCTTAGAGCCTATTTTACCACTATAGAAATGATTCTCTTTTGTTCAACAATTCAACTCTCTCATTTCATAGCATCTTTAAGCTACTAGTATGACAATCACCCTTCTCATCTTCATCATGTAAAACTTCTCATACTATGCTTGTTCATTTTGAATATTGAATCCTCTAATGAAGAGCTTCTAGATAAATTCATTCTAGTTCAAGATTATTGAGTTTACCTAAAACCTGAAAGTCTAGCATCCAATTGTCACACTTATCCTATCATGGGGGGTTTTCCTTGCTTTCCCTTTTGTAGGACTATCATCATGCACTCATCCACTAGCATCCCTTGCTAGTGTCACCTTATAGAGGGCTATCATTTGTAACTTTTCTTCCATACATGACTGTGAACTATGTTATGAGTTCACCACACTCTACCATTATGCCAATTGACCAGTGTCATTAAGGTTTTGAGATTTTTCCTTGCATGGTATTGACTACCCTTGACATGATTGCCAACAAAGCCTTATCAAAGGCTTCCCTTCATAATTGTCCTATATTCATTTGTAGGATCATTGGTATTTCCTCAAACCATCATGCATTTATTTTTCACTAGTGTGCATTGTAGTTGGGTATGTGTAGGATCATGATGGGCCAAAAAGTGGGAATATGATGGGTATGTGGCTGACGACAATTTTTTTACCCAAAATTGATGAAATGAAAAGGGTTTTTAAAGGAGATTCTCATCTTTCCACCGATATAAATTATGCTTTACTTTGAATTTAATAAGTAATTATTATTCATTTTCTATTAAAATTATGACTAAAGTCTTGATTGATAGGTTGATTGAAAAACATCTATAGCTTTCAAACGGTATCATATTTTTTGAATCCAAAACATGCATCACATTCTATGCTTCACATACTACAGGATTAAAAAAGGAAAAATTGAATTTCATGAATTTTTGACCAAGTTAAGGTGGTCAGACATACGAGTTTTTATATTTTTTAAAAGTTGTAATAAAAAATCATAAATAATTATTTACTTAGAAAAAAAAAAAAAAATACGCATCACATTGGGGCATGAGTCCACTTATATCTAAAATCTTATAAAAAAATATTATCATTTTATTGTGGTTAGGGTGGTCAGACAAACACCTACTTATTTTTTCCCTGAAATTTAAGTACCATTGCATTGAAATTTCAAATTTTCACCAAATAGATTTTTTATTTTAAAACCTAGTAGTTTAGAAACTACATTCAATTTTCTATATATTCTATTGTTACATATTTTTGAAATAATATAGATAACATATTCAAATTTTTACATCAAGTTGCCTAACTCTGTTTTTTCTAAATTTTTTGCCACTTAAGGGCCTATTTTTTCCATGAAGATCCTGCACATACCTAGTTGTTTGTGAATACTCATGACAACTCCCTGATAAGACTTGATGGCTCTTGTACTATATATTGATGAATGCATAATTGAACTTGATGCATGTATACTTCAATGTTCATATTATCACAAAAATCATCTATTTCTTAGGAAGAGACAAATTGTTCCATCTTTGAATGATTGTTGTCCTTGGTCTCGTTTCCTTCAAAGCTTGTTCTTGAAAATGATGACCATGAAATCCAACACATATCATTATTAAATTGCACTTTGGATCCACTTAAGAAGATTGAAAGACATATCTAGTAGAGTAAGATTTCCAAGCATCCTTCTATTTGATTCATTGTGAAAGATGTAAAGTAACCTTCTTGATAATTCACTCTATTTTTTTGCATCTTTTGAATCTAATAATGAAAGTTGATCAACTAGTATGATTCCATATTGATTTAATGCATCAAGAATAGGTTTATCATTGATTTTATCAAGTTTCTCAATTTCTTATCCCTCCTAAAACATAAGGATAACATGTTGGGCTCAACCCTTGTACGAGCCACATTTTACTCGACATGTTGTAATTAGCCGAATCAAAACAGTAATAAAGATTTGTCATATATCTTCACAAGGAGAAAACATGTTAGATAAACAAAGCATATGATAGGTGTGTTTGATAGCTATTTTGTTTTCCTGGACACCTATGGTATGTTGTCTATTTTAATACTTATGGAGATCAGATTATATGTTTATGGATGCTTGTACATAATTTGATCAATGACCTTTCATTCCTCTAACAACACTCTTCTTATAGATATAGGGAACCTAGGAGCAAGGAGGAGAGAAATCAACAACTGGAAGCAGGACAAGTGGAAGAAACTAAAGATGATGCAAGACAAGGCAACCAAGATTCTTCATTCAGACAATGACGGGCCCCCCTTCACTTTATGTGTATTTCTATCTGTAAATGTATATTGTTTTCTTTATATGAATTAAAATGGTCAGTCCCTCTACTTTTGAGGGACACTATACACTTATCATTATCAATAAAGACTTCATTTTTAAAAGATTGTGCACTTTTTTATATGTTATGTTATATGCATCTACATGAACTAATGTGGTATTGTAGTCTTCTAATATTTTCTATGCACATGAATGTAACATAGCAAGATAAAAAATGTACCTTTTTTACTTGTAAAGCATAACCAGTATCACCTGTTTGGGCTAGTAGCAAAATTAGGTAATGTATATATTACAAAAGTTGGGGTAAAAGCAAAGCAACATGCTTAGAAGAAACTACATGCACATAGGTATTGTTTCTCTGATAAGTAATTTCATTACCATGTATGCTAGATGTGGTGAGATGGACTTATATTAATGACAAGTTTTCAATACAACTACTCCAAAAGATGTTCCATGTGATGTTAGATGCATATATTTAAACCATATGTATCCACTCTTGTGATAAGGCCCTAGGTCATGAAGATTAACATCATGTCTATATTAGGGTTAGTTCATCCTTCTCTCACAATGGTGAATCATCCAAATATGCTAAAGTAAATATGGCTTTCCAAAGGAACAAATTGTATTGATAATTTTTATTACATATGGTCCTTCATATTGGCTGAGCCATAAGGGTGATGTAATGGATAATCATGTTGGTGTTGAAGAAGAAAATTTCAACTGAAAGATCACGTTTGGAATAGTGTATTGTAGGAGTGAGGGTTGGAAGGATAGAAAACCAACATTCTCCAAGAGATAGTGGACAATCAATAGCAATACTTTCATTCAATGAGTGAAAATTTTCATATTCATCCTATAAATATATCATTAGATTCACATTTTCAGAGGTGTGTTGGTGTTTTTAATGGTGAATTTGTATATTCCTTATGGCAAGAGTCGATGTACAAATCCATGTCTACATTGTAACACTAATTCATCCTTACGAAGAACCACAATATTACTTATTCATTTCAACAGAAAGACTCAATTCCTATGTTTTTAACTGACTAAATGGCGAGGTGTTTACAAGGGATAATGGATTAATCAAGCATGAAAAAGTATCTCAATGGAAACTATAACTTAAAATTTATAAGTATAAAGCTATCTTTTTGTAAAAGTGATTTATGTCACTTATCATAACCAAAAGTTAGAAAATAGGCATTATTTTTTGAGAAATGATGAAAATCCTAATCAAATAAGGTTTATTATTTTAAAAAACTATTATACCTCAAAAATGTGATTAGGAGGTAGTTGGGGTAGTTACTAAGTAGTTATAGGTGGTTATCAATAGGAAGCCTATAAATTCAAGGCCATTTCAAATGAAAAGGGAGAATTTTACAAAGGGGAAACTATGGAGAAGAACATTTTGGAGAGAATTTTGAGTACTTTTGTTTTGAAACTATGTATAGAAAGGTTTTTGGAATTGTATAATTTTAGAAATATATCATGAAGAATTATTTTGGTTCATATGTTCTAAATGTATTCATGTGTTATTATTAGCAATTTCTTGTATATTAAATCAATAATCCATCTATGTGACTGTGCAAATAATTGGAAATCTATGCAATTGAATTAACAAAAAAATCTTCATATCTTGGTATCTTGGTTTGAAAGAGTTGAAGTGGCCTACCTCTTCATATGTTGAGTTTTGTCATCTTTATTTATTCATCATTACACATCAAAAAATATATCATGGAAAATCCTCTTGTAATTTGTCATATTTTGTGAATTCCTTGTCGGTATTCGTATGTTAGCTACTAGGGTTTTTATTATTCAAATTTCTTTATTTTTTCCCTTTTTCACCTTTTTATACTTCTTGGTTAAAAGTAGACAAAAATCACAAAAACTCCCATCATACGAGGGAGATGCCTCTCTCATATGTAGAGGAAGACCGCTATTCCATAACAATCTCTCCAACTATTGGAACAATTATCACTACTCATCAAATATGCAAGGTTATTTTTCAAGAAAAAATCATAGTGACAAATCCGTTCACAAAAAAAATATCAAGTACTAAAGTGAATTAATTGTTGAAGATGCAAGAGATGGAGGAGATAATACCTTGGCACGAGTCTCATGAACCAAGGTGGATTGAGATACACATAGATTCAAGTGACCAAACTCTTACAAATTTGGTTCCTCCAAATATAGGCACTAACACATCCAATGATTGGGACTAAAATGATTGTGCCTCTTATTTAGATTTTATCCTTTTTTTAATTTTATGTACATGATATTTTATCACTTCTTTCCTCTTAACTACCTACTACTATATTGGATTCTTATTTCCCTCGACCACCTTTTGAATAGTGATATTACTCTTTGTCTCATTTTTTACATGTTTCTTCTCCTTGTGTCTATTTATGTTATTTTTTATTTGATCTAGTAATATTAGTCCTACATCATCTCTACTCACATCCATCTTGTGGATGATATTCATTTTGGGTTTGTACTAGAGATGTATTTACATGTGGAGTATGATGTTATCCTTTAATGGCTTGGAACATTGGGATAACTAAGTGATTTCCCTTTTATGGTGAATATTATGAGTTTGTCGCTCATGCTAATGTGAATTAAAACTATGTTCACTTTGATAGCCTTGATTATATGCATCATAATTAATATATTCATCTAGCTTTATAGATTAATATCCTAATGAATCCTATTAACTATCTTCATCTTCATAACTTATTGAGCATACTTTTCCTCATGAGGATATTATTTCCATTTGTTTCTTGAGAGGGCATGAAAGTGTAGTAATTTTACCTTCCAGCCACTTAATATTTTTCACATTTCTCTTTCAATAAAAAAAGTCAACCATTTTTATTTGAGATCCCTTAGCATTACAATTCTCATCATAATCATCATAGGGGAATTCATCATTTCCACCAATCAAGAGAGCACTAGTTACATGTTTTTGATTAAAAAGTAGGGTAAGGGCCTTGATCTTGAACAAAATAGAAAAGTAAACAAGACCAATATGCCCACTAGTCCAAGAAAAAACAAAGGCCTACAAGCGTACTAGACAACAACACCAAATATTAAGGTAAATAGACTAAGAGAGGAAAACCAAAATGGCTCACAGGCCTCAAAGATATAGGAACACAAGCCCTAGATAACCTAAGAAACAACAAAAAGGAAAATCATCCAATAGAAAACTATTCCTTAGGACTATTAATTAGATTCCATTATTTCTTGAGCCACTCCAAATCATTCTTCCAGGTGACCGATCACAATTCAAAAGATGGCATGGTTCATAATCCCATGGGTGATAGATATGATGTAACTCATTGCACTATCGAGCTCTACCATCTTTTCTTTCAATGTATCACCTTCATTATTTGATTTCATTCTACTAACTCATCCATATAGATCGTCAATCTAATTCTTAAAACACTAGAGGGTACCACTCCCCATATTCCCCCTCCTCTAAGCTCACTATAATTTGATGTTTATCAACATCATCTTCCTCATATTCAAGATCCATTCCTTCATTTTCTTCCTTGATGAAAATATTAATTTCGTTTCTTTCATCAGCATTCTCCTCCTCTTCTTCACTTTTTTCCTCCTCAACCACTTTCCTCGCTAGTGTTAACATCATCAGACTCATTCCTAATCACTGCTTCTAGTTCTCTTTGGCTAGTGTGGACACTAATTTTGGGTGTCCGAAGTTCTCTAACTCTTCTAGATTTTTTCACCTAAAAGGAGAAAAATGGACCCAAAATGATAATGTCTACACTCAAATTAATGCAAGGATGGATGTAATATGCCTAACTATGATGTCTATAAATGATAAGAGAATCAAATAAGACTAGAAAGGTGCACCTAGAATATGAAGTATAATGCAAAGAGGTTCTAGAATCCTGTAGATTTGACTAGAAATGTTGATTGGGACACTTGTGCCAAGCTGGGTGACTTAGTCTAGTTTTGGGGAAAACTAGTCGGAATAGGAATGGGTATCCAAAAATGCAGAAACCACTTTTAAGGCCCAGTAGTGGGACTAATTCACCTCAGATGGTGACTTATTCCACCTGGGAATTTTGATAAATTTGGGGCAAGATTTTGTAGCTCTCGATTTGTACTTCCTTTCCTAACAAATGTCCAATCTAGATTATGTAGAAAATAAGCTAAAATAGATTTCCAAGCTTCAATTAGGGATTTGTTGACTTTGATGACTTTGATGGATTGAAGAAACCTTTTTAACACCTTACTCTTTGACAAATCTACATATAAGACCTACAAACACACATGCAAAGAGGGGGAAAAGGGTTAAAGGTTAGAGTATAGGGGTTTTCCTTGGTCAAACCCCAATTTGGTAATCAAACCCTAGATAATGAAATGAAATAGAAAGATAATGATGAATAAAAAACATGCAATGTCACAAAATCACTAAACCCTTGATGTATAAATCTTAAGATATGCAATGAAGTGCTCCAATGGATGACTTGATAGTGCTTAGAGTGCTTGATAATAGCTTGAATGATGAAAATGGAAATTAGACAATTGTAGGAGATATTAGGAGATGCAAAATGAGGGGAAAACCCTTTCTTTATACTTTATTTTACTAAATTTCCTGAAAATAACACATCACACGCCGACCTCAAGGATAAGAGAATAAAATCCCGCTAGAAAATTCAAATTATTTTTATTTTTGTGCCTAGTGGGACTAAATCGCCCTAGGTGGTGACTTAGTTCCACCTGGGCAATTTTACTGGGTGTCGAGAAGTAAAGTGCATTAAATGAGGTTTAACATGAATGTTAAGTAGGGCCAAAAAGTGCATTAAGGGGTCATTTAAACATAAGAAAGGGTTTAATTAATGATGACAAGTCTAGAAAAGCATGAGAGTTTGTTACAACTCTTTAAAACACTTTGAAATGAGACTTGGTAAGTGATAAAAATGGGTTATTTAGGTGAATTATAATGAAAGGGTCCTAGAAAAGTGTGAAAGTGGGTTACAACACTTCACAACACTTTTACAAGACATCGTAGAATTCTTAATGATTCTCAAGGGTCCAAGACCTAATGTGAATGTGTTTCCCACATTACAACATTAAATCTAGGAAAAATCAAGCCAAAGTCCATAAGAGAGACTCAAGTGAGCATAAAAATGTCCAACTATACATTTTTTGGTGACACAACTAGTATCAAGGTCCTCCTCTTTATACATTGACATGTTAAAATGAATGTTCACTTTGAATTTACGTCATCTCAAGGTGTGCAATACATTTTACAATTTTATTTTTTGTATGGTATGCCAGGAGAAGTGGTGTATTAAACATTGTGATAATATTACATACACACATCAAATATTTTATCCATATTTCTTCTACCAATAACTATATCATAACCTTTTACATGAAACTTATGAGAATATAAAATTATCAAAAGCTCTAGTACCTCCTCTTTATGGTAGTATAACATATTTTCCTACTCAATTTCATATCTATATGTCATAATTGGAGAGGTGAGACTATGGAAATAAAAACATGTTATTAAATCTTGATATTACATGCCACAACTTTACATATATGTATCAATCATATATAAATTTTGAGAACTATACTTACATTGATCTCTTTCATCCTACATGAACCATTTCTTCATGAAGATCCCACTTATAAATTTGGATAGCTAGATTTGAATGGCTTACCATTGTTTTGAGATTTTCATGTCATTCAATGTCTCCTTAAAATGAGATGAATCTTCTTCTTGTTCTTTTTGGTACATTCATGATACATTTTTCTCTCCATCAACAAGTGTTAGAAAAAACAAAAGCTTCTTTCCTTACTTTCTCTCTAATGTTAGCTAGTAATTTATTATATTTAAATGTGCAAAATTAATGGCTATGAATAAATTTAGGTTACATAAGGTCTTCTAGATGATTCTATAGTCAAAATTTCATCAACAATGGTGCCATTCTATTGCCATAAGTTGAAGGGCTATGAACATACCCACTAACAAGTAGGTATTGGATTAATATTTTTTTAAAGATATAAACTAGATCAACACACCCCCAACAATGGTATCATTTTACTGGGTCTCAAAATTACTGAATAGACTTCTGAAGGGATTATTCAACTTTAAGGCTAAAGATATGTTGCTCTTGAAGATTGATAGACTAGCTCATCAACAAAGAATGGGTGATGACATGCCAATTCTTAAGAGTTGATAGTCTCTTTTTCACTTTGCTCTCTCAACTAGAACTAGGAGGATATTCCTAGAGGTAATCTTTCATAGGATTTAATCATAACTAAAGGTATAAAAATATGAAAACTTGCAATAGTATCCAATGTATGGGTATGTGCAGGATCATTATGGAAAAAACATGCCTTTAAGTGGCAAAAAATTTAGAAAAATCAAAGTTAGGCAACTTGACGTAAAAATTTGAATAAGTTATCTATATTATTTCAAAAATATGTAAGAATAGAATCTGTAGAAAATTGAATGTAGTTTCTAAACTACTAGGTTTATTTAAAAAAACAAAATCTATTTGGTGAAAATTGAAATTTCAATGCAAGTACTTAAATTTTAGGAAAAAATAAGTAGGTGTCTGTTTGACCACCTTAACCACAATAAAATGATAAAAAATTTATAATATTTTAGATATAAGTAGAGGATTCATGTCCCAATGTGATGCATATATTTTGTAATTTTTTTTCCAAGTAAATAATTAATTATTATTTTTTTATTACAACTTTTTAAAAATATAAAAACTCGTATGTCTGGCCACCTTAACTTGGTCAAAACTTTATGAAATTCATTTTTTCTTTTTTTAGTCCTATAGTATGTGAAGCATAGAATTTGATGCATGTTTTGGATTCAAAAAATGTGGTACAATTTGAAAGCTATAGATTTTTTTCAATCAGCCTATCAATCAGGACTTTAGTCGTAATTCAAATAGAAAATGAATAATAATTATTTATTAAATTCAAAGTAAATCATAATTTATATTGGTGGAAAGCTGAGAATATCCTTTAAAAACTTTTTCGTTTCATCAATTTTGGGTAAAAAAAAAGTCATCAGCCACATAGGCCATCATATCACTTACATATCGCCATTTTTTGGCCCATCATGATCCTGCACATACCCGTATGTATAGCACGAAAATATATTATTAGGAAAAGAACTAACCTACTAATATCAGCTCTACTAAGGTTGTCAACACATCATTGTAAGACTCAAAGATGTGGGTATGCATGACATGATTCTCTTAAGGTGAAACCTTCAAATCTTGCTAGAGATGTTTCCCTAGTTAAATTATTAAACCATGAATTGTATACAAACTATTTTCTACTCCTAAACTACTATTTAAATATATTTTTAATCCTAATTTTGTGGAATGTCAAAAACTCAAGGATTGGTGAATTATAATGGGTTTAGAGTCATAATCAGAGAAAAGAAATAACATAGAAATCAGATCAACAATTAAATGTGCTTAATAATCCCTCTCCAAACTTCTAGAAATTCATATTCAATGCTAAAAATCCATCGTGAATAATATACACAATACATTAAAGTGTTGTGAAACTTATCAAGTCAATATTACATTCACACTTGCAAATATTGTGAGATAAAACCATAAGTTAATAATAACCTATCATACTTCATTGTTTTTAATTTTTCCCAAAAATTATAAGTTGCCAAAGAGACATTTTGTTACAAAAATCTACTACAAAATAGCTACCTCTTTGTTATTTTGTAAAATGAGCTACTTGAATGGTGATTAGACATGTGGAGATTAAAAACCCTAGGTCTTTCTTAGCATTCCACTTATATGGAAATGGAGAAATGATTGACCTTATTTTTTGGAAATAAGCTAACATACATGGCACTCTATTATTTTTCCTATCACATTAAGAATTAAGGGGGAATTGGATGGTCAATGGGTGTGGTGTACAAGGCATGTTCAGATCCTACACAATATATTTAAATGATAACATAGAGATTGCATCAAAATCATTCACATTATAAACACAACCATTGCATTAATGATGAAATTTTATTCTCATCCTTCATTGTTTGAAGTAAGTTTGAATATGTGCCCTTAAGATGGAAAACTATTTCTAGGTGGAAAAATTTGCTTAGATTGGTTTTTTCATCAAATTTAGTCATTAATTACAACTTGGAGTGAGCTATGTAAAACACGAGTCTTTTAGAGTGGAGTAGATTGAGGATCAAGGATACGTCATACCTTTTTCCTAAAGAAATAAAATAAAGGCATCTATTCATCATTGAATCTAAGAAGATACATGAAGTAAATTATCAAGACTTGGGGATTAGGGATTCTAAGGAATTTAGCTTACAAGGAATGCAAGTAAGAATAGGTCCAAACTCACAAAATTGAGAATATTACATAATGGAAAATTTTGGGTGTCAAGAATTAGGGATACTTTTAACTTATGCCAAAGTTATCATGGTAGGGGTATTCTCATATCTCCAATTGTAGTAAAATATATAGAAGGAAATGTTAGAGATTGAGGATTGGGAATACCAAGGAACTCACATCATAATTTATGTTGGTAAAATAATGATCAGAACCATGACTTCGAAAGGTAGCTTAGTCTAAAGTCTTGGTGTACAAGAGTGTAAGGGAAATCATGGCAATAAGAAAATTTATAAAAAAATTCCAAAGTTAAGGGAAATAATGGGGATCTAGGGAATTGCATGCCAAGACAAGAAACTTTGTAACTCTACCATTTAACATACCATTTGGAATTTGAGTAAAAGGCCTTCACACTAATTTTCTTAAGGACCTTTGCAACTTCTAACATATGATAGGCACATGGGAGATGAAGGAGACAAACACTTGGATAAATTTGACCAATGTAGATCCACACAAAGGTTTCTCAAATTATCTATATATGATTGGAAAAATGAGGTCTAAATGTACCAAGGTGTAAAAACCCTCCTCTTAATACTCAAGTAATCTCAATAATTTACTAGAAGGTAAATAAACTTAGTAACCATGAGAGAATTTTTTTTTTCTTTTAAAATATTTGCATGAGAAAGAAATAAAGTATAAATTCTCCAAATGATTTCTAACTTGAATTCATATGTAATCTTAGCTAGAATTGAGAGAATTCCTTACACTTTTCATTTATATCACATAAAATACACTTGGTATAAAGAATAGTTTTACCTCGTAGGTTGATGGTCATAAGCCATAACATGGAATTCACTACATCTAGAATGTTGATATCTATCTTCGCTAGTCTCAGTGAGTCTTTTTCTACAGAGGGCAAGCATCATCCAAGTGCTTTTCCTCAAATCAAGGAGTCAAGCGGTCCCCTGCACGCTTCCTATAGGAACTAGCCCTACCCTTCACAAAGTATATAGATATAACGAACTATCAAGTTTCTTCATCTGAGTCCTAGTGGTGTGTCCTACAAAACTCAATTGACCATACAACTCTAGATCCCTTCCAGCTAACTATGATCATTCTGGTTGGTCATGCCATCTAGACACACACCTCTGACTTGTCCTAGAAATTATCTCATCCTATCATCTTACTAACTTTATTTGGTACTCTAGACAAAACTTGTTAGTATTGAAAATCCATTCTAGCCAATTTGACTTAGAACTAATCCTTAATCTCGAATATGCATGTAATATATAAATATTTAGGTATTTCCAACCTTTTCAAAAGTCCCTTATTATATTCTTACAATATCTAGGGTTTGTGACTTCCTGTCATTTTACTCTCAAGATTCAATACCCAACATCTTGGATGCCAAAAATTGAGTTTGGACATTATCATGGGATCTCATAAGGTATTATAAAGACTTCCTGTCTTTTTCTATGTTTTTCTCAACCTTTCACTGTCAATCAATATATATATGTACAATGTCATATCTGACATAAGAGTTATATATTTCCTATATCCTTTTTCTTTCAATTCTAGGGTTTATCTTTTCTAACCCAATACATGGAAATATCAAACATCCTTGTTTTTTTTCCACAGGTAATAGCATAAGTGTAACAAAACATAAGAAAAAATACTTCTAGTCTTTCCCAGACCTCTTAGAATTTCTCAAATTCACATTTCCTATAACATGAATAAGCATAATATTCGAGGAATATCCCCATTGATATATCTATCTTAATGAGTACCAACATTTCTCATAACTAGTACATGACTAAGTTCAATCCTTCAACATTACTATGTTAGATTCATAAAAGATAAAAAATTACTTTTGACTTCCTAGTCTACTCAAGGTTACTCACATCCGAATAAGGATAGGTTATAAACTCATATGTACCTATAAAACTATCTCAAGTACAATAGTCATGTGGGTTGAGTTTTGGTAGATCCCAACATCCCCTTCTCGAAGTTTGTTACAACTTTGATGATGAGTATTGGAATAACGAAATTAATTTGTGCACATAGCACTAAAATAAGTTCTATAATTCTTATATAATAAGTTCCATACTTTCCATCTCATGTTATGTCTATACCCTTGAGCTGGTTAAAAGTCTCAATCTTGAAATAAAAGAGAAGTTGAAACCGTCTCCTAGCATATCTGTCCTCAAAAGGGTTTAACACAAGAAGAAAGATGCTTATGATAAGGTCAACCAATTTTATTTTCTTTGAAAACACCTAATACCATAGATTTGTCTTAGGATCATTCACGTAATAACACTATCTCTCCAATGAGAATCAATTGCTTCCCATAATAAAGGCATTTCCTTAGTGTGCTCCTAATCTAATTAGAGTAGTAACTTTGTCTCAAAGAAGATTGATTTGATGAAGCCAATAATTAAGATATCCTAGTATCATAAATGGTCTTCATGGATCATTAGAAGTAAAACATGTAACTTGAAAAGTATCCTATCACATGATCCTCCCTTATAGGGGTAGACTATACTTGTAGCATATATTCCTACACTTAATTTCATTAGAAGCTTAACAATATTTAGGGAAAGAGAGCTTTAATTTCCAGTCTACTACATGTTTTAGATCAATAGATCAAGGTAAGAAACCTTTACTAATAATTAGGTCCATTGTATTTTACTTAACTTTGTCTCGATTCCTGTCTATTTTTCAGCAAGGTAGAGTACCTATCCAATCACTCCCTGCATGCTATTTGGAAGGATTTACCATGCATAAAATTTGTGTGAGAATACTACTTGGTCTAGTGATCTCATGCATAGCTGTGCATGACAAGAGATGACAAAGTTTAATTTGATCCCTTTCTCGATGTCCTGAGGACTCATCACTAAATCTCTTTATGTCATAAAACACCATTCTAAGTTTCCCAAAAGTTGAGGTTACTCTCCAACTACTTTGTCTCTCTCACCACTATTCGAAATGATGATATAGCCTTTTAAAAGGCTTCGCGCTCCACAACCCATGGATTTTCCTACATGACAGTAAATTTTGCGAACTTTTCTTGGTCTACCATCTAAAATATTATAAGTACAACCTATCTAGTTTTGGGTGGTTTGTAAACATTTGAACATACAAAAATATCCACTTGCTATCCGTACAAAAATCATAGTATGATTTACGTGCAAAAGAGACATTTATTCTTTTGCTTATCAATGTTACAAGAACTTTTTGAAGATTCCATTGAAGTATTTCTTCAGCAAAAGCAACAAGGAAAAATAAATAGAAATCACTTAACTTATAATCTTAGTGAGCTCATGCCTAATTTCTAGATATGTTCTCTATTTGAGATGCTCCTCATATCTTCTTAACCTGCTCATCATTTATGCAGTATGGTTTTATTAAAGGATTCCTCTTCCCATTGTGCTCACCCTAGCCTCCTATGTCATGAACCTCCTTTCTTGCTTGCTTGGCGACCACCCTTCTATGATGACCAGATTCTTCCCCTTCCGAAGAACTATCTCCCTCTTCTATTACGGCTCTCCATATTTCCCATACCTTCTCAACTGCCTAATAATGCACACCCCATCTCTTGATATTCCAACCTCCCATGAATTCCCCACTCTTCCTCGCCAAGAATCGGTTATAGAAACTGCTATAAAGGTAGTTAAAGAAAGAAAATAGTTCCACAAAGCGGTTAGAGACTCGAAGTCTATATGGAAAAGTCATGATTTCTATGGGGATTTATTTGAATTCCAAAGTGCTAGAAACTTACACTAATTTCATGGCATTTCAACATAGCCTCCCAAAGACCTAACTCTCATGTTTCCAAATTTCAACCATAGAACCAAAAACAATAACAGTTTCTCGAAGTTAGTTAATATATTGGCTTATGTGTAGGGAGCCACGTTCCCATGCATGGAATGCCCAAACATAGAGTTTTAACATGTGCTAACTTGGTGAGATGCTCACAATCTAAAAATGATTTTTAATAATCTTTGAATTTAGACTTTTTCCATGTTCACCTTATTGGCCATGGCTTAGAAATAAAATCCATTTTGTTATTTAGAAGGAAAAACTTGAATGAATAGGCATATTTGTGTTGTCTCTATAATCAATAAGCTCCTCAATTGAGTTGAGAAAACATATCGATATATCATGCCCCTCCATAAAAGGAGCCTTGTCAAAATAGTGGACTCAACAACTGGCTTAGTCATTAAAAAGTACCACCAAATATGACACATATAAATGACAAATCATTCTAAAATTTAGAGTTGGTAACACAATCTTACACGATCAATGACACTGATATTTTTTTCGTCTCTCAAGCATATTCACCCCTTAAAATGAAGCCATGAATAATCATCATAATGACTTCTTGTTACAAGGAATCGGCTATAATATTAGTTCCTCGACTTATTAAGCCAATTCAAACTATTATAAAGAAAATAGACAAAATGAAAAACCAATTACGCAATTGATGTCACAACATAAACTTGTTTACAACATAAGAAGAGACATGTTTGACAGAAAGTTGTCTCAATCGCAAAAAAAACTAATGTTCAACCTTGACGACATCACTATCCCCAAAACGACAAGGTTCACGTTAAGCAACTTGAAATAGACTTTAAACGACTTCAAAAACTTGTTGAGTCAAGAATTAAACCTAGACCAGAAAGGGTCAAGTATCACTTACCCAACTCAACTAGGTTCACCAATTTACACCAACACTGGACCTAAGATGGCAGAAAATTGTTCTTTTCCTTGTATCTATACCCTTCTCTCAATTGATGCTCTCCCTCCATTTCTTGGAGGGGTGGGAACCTATTCCTTGAATGCAACTTGCAATCAACCACTAGAGATTAGTGTAGCAATAATCATTTCATAGTCCTCATGAAATCATCACATCTTGACAACTTTTAAACACATGTCAATTTTAGTCAAATAAATGTAACTCATGAAAACATTGATTTTTCCAGACATTTTTCCTAAACGTCAAATCATTGAATCATGTGTAATCATCTACTAATTACTTCAAAAGTAAAAATTAAGACATAGTTAAAGTTAGGGGTGTAACATATCTCCCCCCATAAGAGTCATCGTCCTCAATGATCCAATGCGTCTCATACCCTAATAAGATAAAAAATTGTTTATCTTGCAAAAAGAATAAACAATTTAGAAAATCTTGATGTAAAATCATGGTAAACTTTCCATGTCATATTACCCTTTGGATATTGGTCGCATTAGACCTTGCATTTAAGAAGCTTTCTCATGACCACTCCCTAGTCCTACACCTGTAAATCATTCTAAGAATTTAATTATTAGTTGTCATATACTTTTCAAATACAATCATAAAAAGCATTATACCTCCTGGTAATAGCTTATAATAGAATAATTCTATAATCAAGAAAATTGATAACTTTGATAGTTTTGAAGATTCCTTTATTTCTAGGACCTAGTTTGGAAAATAAATTCCTTACTTTATGAAACTTTTCTTCTCTAGTTGAGAATTGTGTTAGTGCATGATTGGCATTTACTTCGCTTTTCTATCTATCATTAGCTTCCACCAATATTTTCTAATTGGTTTGATTTGTTTATCCATTTTGGACAACATTTCTAGATTAATGCTAATCCTATCTTCTAGCTTACCCAGCTTATAGGAGTTCGACATCTCTTTTGTCCAATGTTTCAAATGGAGTCATCTTGATAGTAGAATTATAGAAGTTGCTGCCATAAACTCGATAAAAGATGGATACTCTTTCTACATGTAGCAATCAACTACTCTTACATAGGTTTACCAAGAGATGATACCAAAGGTTAACAACATTAAATAAGTAAGGTGTCACTATTCATCAAGTAAGATACAAGGAGTAGGGTATGTGAAGGATCATGATGGGCCAAAAAGTGGCAATATGATGGGTATGTGGCTGATGACTATTTTTTTACCCAAAATTGATGAAACGAAAAGGGTTTTTAAAGGATAATGTCAGCTTTCCACCAATATAAATTATGCTTTAATTTGAATTTAATAAGTAATTATTATTCATTTTCTATTCAAATTACTACTAAAGTCCTGATTGATAGGTTGATTGAAAAATAGCTATAGCTTTCAAACATCATCACATTTTTTGAATCCAAAACATGCATCATATTCTATGATTTGTATACTATAGGATTAAAAAAAGAAAAATTGAATTTCATAAATTTTTGACCAAGTTAAGGTGGTCAGACATACGAGTTTTTATATTTTAAAAAAAATTGTAATAAAAAATTTATAATTAATTATTTACTTGGAAAAAAATTACAAAAAAATATGCATCACATTGGGGCATGAGTTCTCTACTTATATCTAAAATATTATAAAAAATATTATCATTTTATTGTGGTTAGGGTGGTCAGATAGATACCCACTTCTTATTTTTTCCCTAAAATTTATGTACCACTGCATTGAAATTTCAAATTTTCACCAAATAGATTTTTTTTTTAAACAAACCTAGTAGTTTAGAAACTACATTCAATTTTCTATAGATTCTATTCTTACATATTTTTGAAATAATATAGATAACTTATTCAAATTTTTACGTCAAGTTGCCTAACTCTGATTTTTCTAAATTTTTTGCCACTTAAGGGCTTGTTTTTTCCATGATGATCCTGCACATACCCAGTAACATCAATCTTCACTTTTATAGCTAAAAAGGTTATTCTTTAAGTACCAATTTCATTATTTCATGCATCATTTAAATAAGTTGATAAGTAAATACCAAACAAAGGATCATAATTCCTTTTCTAGTTCAACTATCCTCCAAGACTTGACATGCCACTGAAAAGAGGGAAATCATCACTTGGCTATTTTTCCTTCCAACCATGGACTTAAGTGGTTCCCCCACACACTTTCTAACTGGAATCAGTCCTACCTTTCAATGAAAGGTTGTGTTGGAACCCTCTCAGTTTGCATTTGAGCTCTGGTGTGTACCCCCACTTAACCAACTCTGTCGCACTACTAAGGATACCCTCCTACTAAGTACGACAACTCAGGTTAGCTAAGTGTCTAGAGTAATGTGAACTGATGAGTGCATGTAGTGAAAATAATACTCACTATGGCCATATTTTTATAGACATACGCTTTGCAATCCACGTAGTAATGGTTCACCACCCTACTCAACTTGGAGAGACTATTCACTTGGGCTTATTGGACTACCTATCCACCCACATACCATAACACAAGGTTCAAAAAGTGATATCCACATAAGATCTCCTTCAAATAGCTTACATATTAATTATATAACCCTGAAAGGGTTTGAAACCAATTTCTTTCCACACAAGGTTTATTTCTTCTGTAAAGCTAAGGACATACAAGGTGTAGTTCTACAATTTACTCCCTTACACAATCTATCAGAGGCCCATCTAGGACATGATAAAGAAGAACATTACATCAACATAGTGAACAACCAAAAAATTTTGGTATAGCCACCACAAAACTCAACTCGATATCAAAATATAATTAGTTTTAAATTCAACAATAAATCAAAGAATGAGCTCTTCCAACAATAACCAAATTTTCACCAACCAGCCATAAGATAAACAATCTTCAAAAATCCAGTGGCTAGAACATTTCAAAATAAAGAAATAAAACAATAACAATCCTTGCAAGTATTAAGTAGGAATTTACCAAAAATCCAAGGAAGTGTCACATTCTAGAAGAACATTGTTAATGCACTACATGACTTGACTAAGTCACTACAAGGGAGTAGATTGTTGCACTGTATTCAGATTTTCCAAAAGCTTACAGTGGGTTAGAGATTGTGTTACAAGAGCATCAAACAAATGAGTCCCTTAATACTTTCATCATGCTCAAAAATTTTGCAAATAAAAAGATTATAACGAATTCACTCCTATTTACTGGAGTATCTATCATTCACCTGTTAGATGATATTATAAGATCATTTTATATCAACACACAAAGATTACAATTGGAACACAAACTTCTTTTCTTCATTCTATATTACAAAACTCTATTCCTTACTTCACCAAATAGGTTACAGGTTCAAACATAAACAATTTAACTAAATATCTCAGTGATAATTACATTCACCACTATGGTTGTATTTTATAGCTCTACCAAAAGGAAATTGATTAGTTATCAACCATTTTTTTTCTATGCCATTCTGGCATCAACCAACATTAACCTTAGCCAATCTACTAAATGTTTAACGAGTTTTCTTGTAATGAGCTCATAGGTCCATGTGTTGAACCTACTTGGCTCTGATACCATATGTAACAACCCTCCTCTTAATACTCAAGTAATCTCAAGAATTTACTAGAAGGTAAATAAACTTAGTAACCATGAGAGATTTTTATTTTATTTTATTTTAAAACATTTGCATGATTACAAGAAATAAAGTATAAATTCTTCAGATGATTTCTAACTTGAATTCATATGTAATATTAGCTAGAATTGAGAGAAGTGCTTACACTTTTCATTTATATCACATAAAATACACTTGGCATACAAAATAGTTTTACCTCATACATTGATGGTCATAAGCCATAACATGGAATTCACTACATCTGGAATGTTGATATCTATCTTCGCCAACCTTAGTGAGTCTTTTGCTATAGAGGGCGAGCATCATTTGAGTGCTTTTCCTCCAACCATGGACTCGAGCGGTCCACCACACGCTTCCTACAGGAATTGGACCTGCCCCTCACGAAGGATATAGATATAAGGAACTGTCAAGTTTCTTCATCTGAGTCCTGGTGATGTCTCCTAAAAAACTCAATCAACCATACAACTCTAGATCCCTTCTAGCTAAGTATGATCATTCTAATTAGTCATGCCATCTAGACACACACCTCTAACTCATCTTAGAAATTATCTCATCCTAACATCTTACTTACTTTATTTGGTACTCTAGACACAACTTGTTTCTACTGAAAATATATTCTAGCCAATCTGACTTAGAACTAATCCTTAATCTAGGATATGCATGTGATATAAATATTTAGGTTTTTCCAACCTTTTTAAAAGTTCCTTATTGTATTCTTGCAATATCTAGGGTTTGTGACTTCTTGTCATTTTACTCTCAAGATTCAATACCCAACATCTTGGATGCCAAAAATCGAGTTTGGACATTATCATGGGATCTCATAAGGTATTATAAAGACTTCTTATCCTTTTCTATATTTTTCTCAGCCTTTCACTGTCAATCGGTATATATATGTACAATGTCATATCCAACATAAGAGTTATAGATTTCCTATATGCTTCTTCTTTCAATTCTAGGGTTTATCTTTTCTAACCCAATACATGGAAATGTCAAACATCCTTTTTTTTTCCAAAGGTAATAGCATAAGTATAACAAAACATAAAAAAAAATACTTCTAGTCTTTCCTGGACCTCTTAACATTTCTCAAATTCACATTTCATGTAACATGAATAAACATAATATTCGAGGAATATACCCATTGATATATATATCTTAATGAGTACCAATATTTCTCATAACTAGTACATGACTAAGTTCAATCCTTCAACCTTACTAGGTTAGATTCCTAAAAGATAAAAAACTACTTTTGACTTCCTAGTCTACTCAAGGTTACTCACATCCGAATAAGGATAGGTTATAAACTCATATGAATATCATCCTTTCTATGTGTATGTCATATATACCTATAACAACTATCTCAAGTACAATAGTCATGCGGGTTGAGTTTCGGTAGATCTCAACATCCCCTTCTCGAAGTTGGTTACAACTTTGATGATGAGTATTGGAATAACGAAATTCATTTGTGCACATAGCACTAAAATAAGTTCTATCATTCTTATATAATAAGTTCCATGCTTTCCATCTCATGTTATGTCTATACCCTTGAGCTGGTTAAAAGTCTCAATTTTGAAATAAAGGAGAAGTTGAAACCGTCTCCTAGCATATCCGTCCTCGAAAGGGTTTAACGCAAGAAGAAAGATGCTTATCATAAGGTCAACTAGTTTTCTTTTGTTTAAAAACAGCTAATACCATAGGTTTGGCTTAGGATCATTCACGTAATAACACTAGCTCTCCAATGAGAATCAATTCAAGTTCCCATAATAAAGGCATTTCCTTAGTGTGCTCATAATATAATTAGAGCAGTAACTTTATCTCAAACAAGATTGATTTGATAAAGCTAATAATTAAGATATCCTAGTATCATAAATGGTCTTCGTGGTTCCTTAGAAGTAAAACATGTAACTTCCAAAGGATCATATCACATGAGCCTCCCTTATAGGGGTAGACTATACTTGTAGCATATATTCCCACACTTAATTTCATTAGAAGCTTAACAATATGTAGGGGAAGAGAGCTTTAATTTCTAGTCTACTACATGTTTTAGATCAATATATCAAGGTAAGAAACCTTTACTAATAATTAGGTCCATTGTATTTTACTTAACTTTGTCTCAATTCCTTTCTATTTTCTAGCAAGGTAGAGTACCTATCCAATCATTGCCTGCATGCTATTTGGAAGGATTTACCATGCATAAAATTTGTGTGAGAATACTACTTGGTCTAGTGCTCTCACACACATATGTGCATGACAAGAGACAAAAAAGCTTAATTTGGTCCCTTTCTCACTATCCCAAGGACTCGACACTAAGTCTCTTTATGTCATAAAACATCATTCTAAGTTTCCAAAAACTTGAGGTTACTCTCCAACTGCTTTGTCTCTCCCGCCACTATTCAAAATGATGATATAGCCTTTTAAAAGGCTTCCCGCTCCACAACCCATGGATTTTCCTATACGACAATGAATTTTGTGGACTTTTCTTGGCCTACCATCTAGGATATTATACATACAACCTATCTGGTTTTGGGTGGTTCGTAAACATTTGAACATACAAAAATATCGACTTTCTATCCTTACAACAATCATAGTATGATTTACGTGCAAAAGATTCATCTATTCTTTTCATTATCAATGTTACAAGAACATTTTGAAGATTCCAGCGAAGTATTTCTTAAGCAAAAGAAAGAAGGAAAAATAAATAGAAATCACTTAACTTATAATCTCGACGAGCTCATGCGTAACTTCTAAATATGTTGTCTATTTGAGATGCTCCTCATATCTTCTTAACCTGCTCATAATTTATGCAATATGGTTTTATTGAAGGATTCCTCTTCCCGTTGTGCTCACCCAAGCCTCCTATGTCAAGAACTTCCTTTCTTGCTTGCTTGGCAACTACCCTTCTATGATGACCAGATTCTTCCCCTTCTGAAGAACTATCTCCCTCTTTTGTGACGGCTCTCCATATTTCCCATAACTTCTCAACTACCTAATAATGTACACCCCATCTCTTGATATTCCAACCTCCTGTGAATTCCCCACTCTTCCTCGCCAAGAATCGGTTATAGAAACTACTATAAAGGTAGTTACGGAAAAAAAATAGTTCCAAAAAGCGGTTAGAGAATTGAAGCCTATATGGAAAAGTCACGATTTTTACAGGGATTTATTTGAATTCCAAAGTGCTAGAAACTTACACTAATTTCATGGAATTTCCACATAGCCTCCCAAAGACCTAACTCTCACCTTTCCAAATTCCAACCATAGAACCAAAAACAATAATGGTATCTCGAAGTTAGTTAATATATTGGCTTATGTGTAGGGAGCCACGTGTCCATGCATGGAATGCCCAAGCACAGAGTTTGAACCCATGCTAACTTGGTGAGATGCTTGCAATCTAAAAATGATTTTTAATAATCTTTGAATTTAGACTTTTTCCACGTTCACCTTATTGGTCGTGGCTAAACAAAATCCATTTTGTTATTTAGAAGGAAAAACTTGAATGAATAGGCATATCTGTGTCGTCTCCATAATCAATAAGCTCCTCAATTGAGTTGAGAAAACATTTCGATATATCATGCCCCTCCATAAAAGGAGCCTTGTCAAAATAGTGGACTCAACCACTGGCTTAGTTGTTAAAAAGTATCACCAAATACAACACATATAAATGACAAATCATTTCAAAATTTAGAGTTGGTAACACAATCTTACATGATCGACGACGTTGATCTTTTTGTCGTCTCTCGGGTGTATTCACCCCTTAAAATGAACTCATGGATAATCATCATAATGAATTCCTTTTTCAAGGAATCGGATATAATATTAGTTCCTTGACTTATTAAGCCAATTCAAACTATTATAAAGAAAATAGACAAAATGAACAACAAATTACGCAATTGATGTCACAACATAAACTCATTTACAACATATGAAGTGACATGTTTGACAGAAAGTTGTTTGAATCGCAAAAACAACTAATGTTCAACCTTGACGACATCACTATCCCCAAAACGACAAGGTTGACATTAAGCAACTTGAAATAGTCTTTAAATGACCTCAACAACTTGTCGAGTCAAGAATTAAACCTAGACCAAAAAGGGTCGAGTATCACTTACCCAACTCAACTAGGTTCACCAATTTACACCAACACTAGACCTAAGATGGCGACAACTTGTTCTTTTCTTGTATCTATACCCTTCTCTCAGATGATGCTCTCCCTCCCTTTCTTGGAGGGGTTGGAACTTGTTCCTTGAATGCAACTTGCAATCAACCACTAGAGATTAGTGTATCAATAATCATTTCATAGTCCTCATGAAATCATCACATCTTGACAACTTTTAAACACATGTCAATTTTAGTCAAATAAATGTAACTCATGAAAACATTGATTTTTCCAGACATTTTTCCTAAATATCAAATCATTGAATCATGTGTAATCATCTACTAATTGCTTCAAAAGTAAAAATTAAAACATAGTTAAAGTTAGGGGTGTAACACAAGGAGCTTGGAATCAAGCAAAATTTGGCAATATTAGATTGATTCCCAACAACACATAGACAACTTTATGTTTTATCAACATTAGGAAGAAATGGTTTATACATTGAGAAATTTTAGGAAGGATGAATATGTGGTTATGAAGATGCCCTTATAATCATGAACTTGTCTTGAAACATGAAATGGACCAAGTCAAATGAGTCCTTGCATAGATAAGATAAACAAGAAAATAGGATGAATATATAAAGATATATGCAAGTAAATAAATTGAGAATGGAATAAGTGTATACTAATATATATAATGGATAGATATGTGACATAAGACAAGAGACTCAACTTTACACAAAATTAAACCATTTATCAATATATCCCCATATAAAGATATTCACCTTAAAATCAACACAAAACTAAATTAAAATTGACACAATATACACGTTCTTATCTTAAAACATCTATTTTTTATTAAAAATAAATATGTAAAAAGTCAACTAAATCCTAAAAAAATAAAGAGGTAAGGGGTTGTTAGCCAAAAAAACAAAAAGAGGTAGGTACGACCGAGTGAAGCCAAATGAGGAGTTCATGTACCTTATCCAAATCTACTAGCTAAGTTGGGTCACCGGTCAAGGAGTGCTTTACACTCATTTCAATATGATATAACGTTCACCTACTACATTTCACTTACAGACAGACCAAATTGTTTGAAGATTCCTCATTACCAGACTGGAAAACTATACTGAAAGGAGGCCCAGTCGTTGTTTAGGAATTAGACTGGTTCAAATACCGGCTTCCATGTCATCTCTGGATTCAATAAAATTTAAAAAGGATGAAGTGCAGTCCACCTATTCCAACGACTTTAGGTCGGTCAGTCCCAAGCTTTTGACCGAGATGTGCAAGGATCATTGCTCTACCTACCTTTACTCCTATCCTTTAGCTTTACATTATATGCTCAATTGTCTGGAATGAACAATAAATTTGTTATAGTTATCCATTGTTGGTGTAATACTCTGCATTTGAAGGTACTTTTGTAAGAAAATCCATTGTTGATAAACCTGTGTGAAGAATATCTCTGAGAACCATAACGAATAATGGCGGAAGACGAGATTTGCGGAGGATCGATCACTGTCTCACTGCACGATGATGTGATAGAGATGATAATGGCCTTCCTTTCTATCTCAGATGTTCCCAAAGCGGCTCTCGTCTGCAAGCAATGGTACTCTTTCATCACATCCAGTCCCATTCGAAAAGCGCTCTCGCATTCTCTTCACAAATGCAAACCCTGGCTATTTCTTTTAGGAGCCAACAAAAGACGAGGTCTGGGGTTCGATCCTGTGGCCCGCAGGTGGATCCGTCTGCCGCCCTTCAGCCCCAATCCCAACGAACAAGACGCGGTCGTTATGGAAGGCAACGGATTTCTGTTTTCTGTTTCCGGCGACCGCTTAAAATTCACGGATAGTTTCTTAAATCCGCGGAAATGGCGGGAGGGTGCTGCGCCTATGAGGGTTTGGCGACGGAATCCGCTCATTTGCTGCGATGGAGGAAAAGTGGTTGTGATTGGGGGAGTTCATGAGTTGGACGAGAATACCTTAAGCGTGGAGATGCTTGACTTGAAATCGGGGGAATGGGAAATGTGCGATCCTTTACCAGGGGAATTCAGACATAGCGCTTCGTCCACATGGCTTTCTTCGGCTGTCTACAATGGAAAAAATTATGTATTCGAAAAATTTAAGGGAGATTGCTGTTGTTATGAGTTGCAGAGCAAGCAGTGGGGAAAAGTGATGAATGTGAGATCGTTGGCGTCATCTTCTTCTTCTCAATGTGTTAAATACTTCTGTTTAGCGTCCAAGGTTGGATTGGTTAAAGCGGGATTGATTATAGAGAATGGAGAAATAAGTTTCCAGATGTGTATTGTCGAGGAGAATAAGATGGAGTGTAAAAAGGGCACGGAATTACGAATGCCTGCTGAAATGTTGAAATTGATTGCAGGCAGAGCAACGAGCGAGGAAGAGGAAGAGGAAAAGGAATACTCATCATATGCAGAGCATATCGAATGCAGGAGCTCAGGGGATTTGATTTATGTATTCAGCAAATCAAATTATGTGAGCACAAGGCGCGTTTGCTTATTTGATTTCAACACAGGTATTTGGGAGATGTTGGCAGATGATGGTTGTCTGTTTACGAATTGGCGAGAGAGACTATTGTTTGTTTGTTGTCCAGTTACGCTGGATTTTAAAGCATAGAGCTGCTAAAGGAAACAACGCATTGGAGTTTTCCCCTTCTCTGAAAATATTGTATTGTAGTTGGTTGAGCAACAGATTCCCGCAACCATGACATTATTGTAAAAAGCATCATATTTTTTCTCAAATTATTGAAGAAATTTCAAACTTCTGCAGATTTTCCGTAAGAAAGTAATGTCATCAGTGGTTTTCTTCATTTTATCATATTAAAAAATACAATTTTTTATTTCGTTGAGGATAAATAGCAATTTTTTAAGCAACTTTTGTGTATTGAAAGCATGAATTCTAATAATCAATCTTTTTTATCTAGTGTCTAAGAATTAAGACGTTTTGACTCTAAGGATTAAGAAGCGTGTATTTTATAATTTTTGTGTCAAAAAGTCGTCACTAATATGATTGCAGGCAGAACTCCCAAACAAATCGAAGCCAAGTATCCTGCATTGCAATGGAATCAAGTCTGGAGCCATCAACATAAGCCTGAAAGTTATAAGCGGGGACCAATCTTCGCCGATCGCTTTCAACTTAAAAGCTGACCGACTATTCAACCTTGGCGGTCTATTTAAAAGCTGACTATACATTGTTTAAAGGCAATGTTTACGCAGCCTACTGTATTTATTAATTAATTAAAAATATAAAATATACTGTATCTTTTTTTTTAATTAATTAATACGGTCAAATGGCCTATTCTTTATTTTTAATTAATTAATAAATATGGTCAAATGGCCGTTTTGTATGTTGCATAGACAATTCCCTCTAGCCAACGATTCCAACCCCTTCGCGCCCGCCATATGATCCATTTCAACTTGTGCGACATTAACACCCGAAACATGAGCATGACCTCCCTCCCTGGCTATAGCACGAACTAGTATAAACGATCATAGAATTTTTTCTCATGCGATCAAAAGACTTGAATACATAAAAAAGAAAGGTAAACCATTACAAATGCGTCACCTTCCATCCTCAGTAGTGGGCAGCGGCTGCCATGCATTCAATCATAACCGATGGTAGTCAAAGAGTCACCTATTCTCTTTAAAAGACTAGCGGAGGGATGAGCCGATGGACATTCTGAGAGGTTATTTTGAATTGTGGATGGAATTGAATAAGACAGTCTATATAAGCGTATGCCACCACGAATACCGAAGGACTGCAGCGAATGTATCTGAAAATCCTTTCCAAATAATGTTGTATGCTCATGTCTGGCGCCTCCACTCCATTGAACACCTCGTGCATAGCTGGGCTGAAAGTAAGGCCGTTTGACACAGCCAATCTATCATTCCTCCCCACAACTCTCTCCACAAGAGATGATAAAACCGAGAGCACACAGGGAACTGAGGCCGGCTATGATTGTTCTACATTGTCAAAAGAATACAGATCGGACCGAATTCTTGTTGGAGAGATGAGTTAGGTCGTAATACAATCCGTTGTCACAGAAGGCCCTTTCCAACCTCAGAAATTGCAACGCCCAACACAGTGGATTTGTGTTGCTTTGATTTGGAATTGAATCTACAGTAAATAAACTAATGAAAATTAAATGAACATCGTGTTACCTAAGTTTATAGAATGTTGTAAAATATATCTCAAATCCATTGGAAACCTCAAAGAAGTTGCATTCGATCTCTTACCTATACAGCTTGTCCACCACTGTCAACAAATTCGTACATTACAGATGGCTCCCTTTGAGGAAGATTCTTTCTTGTTGGCATGAATGAGAAGTAAAGGAAAATCCCAAGTATTTTTTAATTTGGCAATAATCAGTAAACAATGATAAATGCAGGGAATATTGTCCGAAAACAATTAATTTGGTTTCCATCAATATCTTATTGTGCGAACAACATTTTTCGAGAAAGTCAATATCGACAGCCGTAGAAAGGGCCCCACATTTTTTCCGACATTATAAGAATGCACTCATTTCCGAGTTTGGTCTGAGAGTTGATTTTTTCATTGTTTAGGCTATCTGATTTGTGCAAATGACCCCCAAGCGGGCTTAAATTTAATGGTCTGACGGTGCCTTTATAATTATATCGAACGTGTTCCCTATTGGAATAAATGCGGTTTGCTTTTGGCGATCAAGGATTGACACTCCTTAAACATCATTTGGTCTTCATAGGGAGAAAGGGGGAGAGAGGGAGATAGAGATAGAAAGAGGGAGAGATATGGATATAAAGGAGAGATGGAGAGATAAATACAACTTGAAAAAGATAGAGGGGGTCAGATAGAGGGGGTCAGATATAGAGAGTCAAAGATAAAGACAAAGCAATAAATATATAGAGGGAGAGATGGAAGGAGAGACAAATAGGGAGAGGGATAAATAGAGACAAAAAGAGGGAGACAATGAAAGAGGGGGAGTTGGAGAGAGCAAGATAAAGATATAGGAAGTGATATATAGAGAGAGGTAAAGAGGGGTACAGAGAAAGTAGGAGAGATGGAGGGAGAGATTGAGTGAATAAGTGAGAGAGAGAGATAATGAGATATAAAGAGTGAGGGAGAGGGAGAGATGGGAAGATAGAGATAGAGTGGGGAAGAGTGAGAGATAAAGGAGATGATAGAGATAGGTAATAGAGATAGAGAGGGAGAGAGAGAGATAGAGAAGGGGAGAGGCGGATATAGGGAGAGGAAATTAGGGAGTTTGTGTGTAAGAGAGAGAAATATATAGAGATAAATATAGGGAGGGAGAAATAGGGAGCATGTGTGTGAGGGAGAGATATTGAGATAAAGATGGAGAGGGACATATATAGGGAGAGAGAGAGAGAGATAAATAGAGAGAGGATAGAGAAGCAGAGAGAAGAGAGTGATAGGAGAGGAGAGAGAGAGAGAGAGAGAGAGAGAGAGAGAGAGAGAGAGAGATCTACATTGGGAAAGATATAGGAAAAGAGTGAGAGATATGCAGAGAGGTAAGGAGATAGAGATAGAGATAGAAAGGAAGATAGAGAGAGAGAGAGAGATCTACATTGGGGAAAGATATAGGAAAGAGTGAGAGATATGCAGGGAGAGGTAAGGAGATAGAGATAGGGGGAGAGATAGAAAGGAAGATAGAGATAGAGATTAAGATGGATATGGAGAGAGAGGGAGAGAGAAATAGAGATATAAAATGGGGGAGACAAAGAAAGGGAGATCTATGGAGGGATAGAAATATATAGGAAGTTATATATAGAGGTGGACAGATGGAGATATATATATATATATATAGAGAGAGAGAGGCACAAATCTATTAAATTAGGATATACATGTATATAGAGAGATGGAGATATATATGTATATAGAGAGAGGGAGATATATAGAGAGGGAGCCATAAATGTATATAGAGAGATGTATATAATTATGATTAGGATTAAATTAGGGTTAGGATTCAATAAAAATTCTAAGATAAATCTTGGAGTTAGGGTTTAGGTGATTGAAGATAGATCATGATGAAAATTAGGGTAAGAGTTAAGGATTAATTAGGAATAGAGTTAAATTAGGGATAGGGTTAGGGTTAGGGATCAATTAGGATTAAGCTTCAATTAGGATTCAATTAGAGGTCAATTATGGCTGAGGTTAGGCTAGGGTTAGGGTTTAATTATGCTTAGGGTTAGGGTTACAATAGGGTTCAATTATGACTAGGGTTATAGGATAAAGCTTGGGGTAAATGTTAGGGTTAAGATTAGGGTTGGAATTAGGGTTATGACTCAACTAGAGTTAGAGTTAGGCATAATTAGGGTTTTGGTTAAGATTAATGTTAGGTTAGGGTAAGGGTTCACCTAGGGTTGGGTTTTATTTATGGTTAGGGTTAGGTTTCAATTAGTAATATAGTTATAATTAAGATTGCTATTAGAATTAGGGTTAGTGTTAGAGTTAGAATTATGAGTAGAGTTAGAATTATGTTTAGATTTAGAATTAGAGTTAGAGGTAGAATTCACTTATAGCTAGGGTTAGGTTTAAGTTAGGATTAGAATTCAATGGGATTAGGATTCAAATGATTACCTAGGTTCAATTAGGGTTTGGATTATGGTTTGGGTTCAATTAGGGTTTGGATTATGGTTCAATTAGGGTTAACATTCAATAGGTTAAGATTAGGGTTAGGGGTCAAGGTTAATTAAGGTTGAATTTCAATAGGGTTAGGATTAGGGTTTTAAGATAAATCTTAGGGTTAAAGGGTTTGCATTCAATTAGGGTTAGAGTTAGAGTTAGATTTATATTAGGGTTAGAGTTAGGAGTTACAAATTAAGATTAGTGTTAGCATTTGAGTAAGAGTTAGGGTTAGTATTAGATGATTAATTAGTGTTAGGATTAAGATTCAATTAGGGTGTGTTAGGGTTCAATTGATGTTCAATTAGGATAAGGGTTCTAGGATAAAGTTTGGGGTAAGGCTTAGGATTGAGTTAGAATCCAATCAGGATTAGGGTTAGGGTTACAATTATGGTAAGGGTTAAGATTCAATTAGGAATTAATTAGGGATACAGTTATGGTTTATATTTAATTAGGGTTAGGGTTAACTAAGGTTAGGATTAATATTCTATTATAATTAGGGTTAAAGTAAGGTTATAGTTCAGGATCATTTAGGCTTAAGTTTAGGGTTTAATTAGGGTTACCGTTAGACTTAAGGTTATGGTTAGTGTTTAGGTTCAATTGGGGTTACAGTTAGACTTAAAGTTAGGATAAGTGTTTAGGTTAAATTAGGATTAGAGATAGTGTTAGAATTAGGGTTAGGGTTAGAGATGGTTTTAGGATTAGGATTAGAGTTAGGTTTAGGGAACTAGAGATAGAATTAGGATAAGTGTTGGGATTTATGTTAGGAATAGGGTTAAGATCAAGAATAGAGTTATGATTAGTGTTAGGGTTAGAAATAGGGTTACAATTAGTGTTAGGGTTAGGGTTAGTGATAAAAATTATGAATCAGGTTAGGATAATGATTAGTGTTAGCGTTAGGGTTAGGATAAGGATTGAGATTAGGGTTAGGGTCAAGGTTAGAGATAATTAGGAATAAAATTAGGATTAGGGTTAGAAATAGAATTAAAATTAGGGTTGAGTCGGGGTTAGTGTTAGGATCAGGGTTAGGGATATGGTTAGGATTAGAGATAGGGTCAAGATTAGGGTTAGAGATAAAATTAGGCTTAGGGTTAGGGTTTTTCATAGGATTAGGTTTATACTTAGGCTTAGGGATGGGGTTTGCGATAGGATTAGGCTTAAATATAAGGGTAAATTAAGGTTAGGGTTAATGTTGAGATATAGTGGGATTATGGTTAGGTTTGCATTATGATTAGGGTTACTTTCTTAGGGTTAAGGTTGTGGCTAGAGAAAATTATGATTAGGGTTAGAATTAGGGTTAGGATTGGTGTTAGGATTAGGGTTAGGATTAGAGACAAGAATAGATTTAGAGATAATGTTAGGATCAAGGTTAGGGTTAGAGATATAACTAGAGTTAGAGTTGGGGTTTGTGTTGGGATTAGGGTTGTCTTTAGGGTTAGGGTTAAATATAGGTTAGAGTTAATGAATATAAGTTTTGTTTAAATTAATGTTAGGGTCAGAGTTAGGATTAGGGGTTGGGATTAGGATTAGGATTAGGGTTGGGATTGGGGTAGGAGGGTTAGAGATGGGAGTTAGGGTTGGGATTAGAATACTTATCCATGTGGATTTGATTAGGAGTTAGGATTGGGGTGGGGTTGAGATGGGGTTAGGGTTAGGATTAGAGATAACATCATGATTACGATTAGGGTTATGATTAGAGATAGAATTAGGATTAGGGTTTGGGGTTATGGTTAGAATGGTATTATAATTAGGGTTAGGGCTACATACGGTGTTAGGATTAGGTTAGAGTTATGCTGGGGAACTAGAGATAATTTTAGGATAAGTGTTTGGATTATGTTAGGAATAGGGTTAAGATCAAGAATAAGGTTATATGATTAGTGTTAGGGTTGAAATCGGTTACAATTGGTAATTAGGGTTTAGAGTTAGAGATAAAAATTAGGAATCAAGTTAGGATAATGATTAGTGTTAGGGTTAGGGTTAGGATTAGGATTAGGATTAAGATTAGGGTTAGTTAGGGTTAGGACCTTAAGGTTAGAGATAATTAGGAGTCAAATTAGGATTAGGGTTAGAAATGGAATTAAGATTAGGTTTGGGGTTGGGGTTAGTGTTAGGATCAAGGTTAGGGATATGGTTAGGATTAGAGATAGGGTAAAGATTAGGGTTAGTGTTAGTGTATGATTAGGTTTAAACTTAGGCTTAGGGATGGGGTTTGCAATAGGATTAGGGTCAAAAATAGGGTCATAATTAAGGTTAGGGTTAGGGCTAGAAATAAAGATAGAATTAGGATTATGGTAAGGTTTATATTATGATTAGGGTTACCTCCATAAGGTTAAGGTCGTGGCTAGAGAAAATTATGATTAGGGTTAGAATTAGGGTTGGGGTTCATGTTAGGATTATCCTAGTTAGGATTAGAGACAAGAATAGATTTAGAGATAGTGTTAAGATCAAGGTTAGGGTTAGAGATATAATTAGGATTAGAGTTGGGGTTTGTGTGAGGATTCGGGTTAAGCTTCAGTTTAAGTTTTCCGATAGGGTTATAATTACAGTTATGGTTAGGGTTAGGGATAGAATTAGAAACATGTTTAAGATTACAGTTATAGATGGAATTAGGTTTAGGGTTGGGGTTAGTATTAGGATTAGGCTTACCATTATGGTTAGGGTTAGAGATAGGGTTTGGATTAAGGTTAGGGTTAGAGATAGAATTAGGATAAGGGTTATGGTTTGAGTTAGGTTCATGATTAGAATTATGGTTAAGATTAGGGATAGGGTTAAGTTTTGAAGTGTAGAATTTATTGTCATCATTCATGTGCTTACAAATCTAAACTTGAAACCTAAAATTCATTTTAAAAAATTGTAAACCTTATCACATTTAGAATTCAATTACGAAAGGATAAAGAATTTATTATATCAATTTCATAAAAACACATTGCATGCTTGCTTCTTATTTTATATCATTATTCTAAAATCATTAATTTGATTTGTTGGAAAATATATCTATAGAAAACATGACCCTTATCATTCAAATTTTTTCTCTAAAATATTTATAAACATTATCAACTCCTTACTAAAAATCTAACATCCCAAAATAAGAAAAAACAAATTTTTATCATTAAATTTTTAAAAAATAACTCCATAACTAAAAATTTAATTCCACACATAAATTCATATATAAACCCACATAGAATACTTTACACTTGCATGATTGTACCCTAATACTAACCTTAACTTAAATTATATTAATTCATAATAAAATAATATTGTACAATTATATATTAATTCATGTTATGTGTTATACTGTGACTGCTACTAGCATATATATCTTAAATTTAAGATATACATATCTTAAATTTAATCTATATAAATTATGTCGAGATATATTAAGGCGTTTATTCCTAACCTGAAACCTATTATAATTATAATCCAAACCCTAACCCTAACCATAATTCTACCCCTAACCCTAACATAATTCTCACACTAACTATGACCATAAACCCAACCTTAACCCCAAACCCTAAGCCTAATCATAATAATAAATCTAAACCAAACCCTAACACTAATGCTAACCCTAACCATGATATAAACCCTAATCCTAAATGCTAACTCTCATCATAACCCTTAATATATTAATTTATTCAATGTGTTATGTGTGTCGTGGCTACTGCTAGCAAATATATAACCTATATATAAAATATTTTGAGATGTCTCGAGGCATTTATTTTTTTCATCAGTTAGCTTTAATAAAATTTAATGTTGAAAAAATTCAACACCTCGATACATCTTGGCGTATTTTATATACAGGTTATATATTTTTTAGTCTTAACTTTATAGAGTCAATGTCACCATAAGGTTAAGTTTGAATTTGCATCTCCTTACAATTGCTACAATATTGCTTGTGATAAAAAACTTGTGTACTATGATTTTGAAATGATGTTTATAATTAAGTCATGCCTACAATCTAATCCATTTGGTAAGATTCCATCTTCTATATGTGGTTTTGTTAATCCCTTATATTCATTTTGGGTGTACTTGTATATGAGATAAATGGGTGTTAAAAGCATCTTGTGGGGATTTTTTGTGAGTAGATTGAATTATGGAACTTTTGTAATAATGCATGGATTTTTAATGTGTAAAATATTATTTAGAAATATAAGACGGTGACAAAGAACACCTATGATGAGTTAGTATTTATTGATGCAAATACAAGCTTAATAAATATACTCGATAATACACTAGTAGAAGTTGGAAAATAAATGACTACATGACTAAAAATTTTAGTCATGACAACTAAAATTGACTAATTTCTACTATTTTTTTGCAACAAAACTATAAATGACTAGTTTGATCACCGGGTAAACAACACAACTAAATAACTAGTCACATAAATGAAAATGACTAAATAGTTAGTCACACAAATAAAAATTTGAAGTCCATTTATTTGAGTGCTCCCAATTTCCCTCTTCCCCACCATTTAAAAATGTCATTACAATAAAAAGTAATATGTAAAACATTTGGAAGATTTGAAACTGTGAAAAATTTTCCTTCCTTTATCCTTCGTAGGGAAGAGTTTCTCCTCTCTACTCCAAGAAGAAGAGACCAACACCACACAAAACTAGATCTGAACACTGAAGGAAAACTGTAGCTATAGCCTGGAAGTCATTTGATGCTCATCGATCAGCTTGTCCTATGGAAAAGGTAAAATGGTTCTTTGAGTTTTGAATTTTCTGTTTGGGGTTTGAGGCAGAACGAAATAAATTGATTGTGATAAACTTAGATTTTTGGGTTTATCTTATGGGTGCTTGTTTAGATGGGTGAGGATTGTCTCTTATGCTAAAAATATTTTTATTTTTCAATGGTGAACTTACATAGCTGACTGAAGGGTCAGAGGTTGTCCTCTTCAAATGGAATAAGAAGGAGAGTCAAAAGTGGAAGATTAGTCCCATTTGTAAGTTTTGTGTGTAGCTGCATTGTATGGAATTATTTTTCTTAGGTATTACTTAAATTTAAAATGTTTCAATTATTTGGTAAAATTCATGTTTCCATAGAGGGTTTGGAGGCTTTATGTCATAATTTATATTGCTTGTGTCATTGTATTGCAATTTAACTATGATGTATCTGATGTCTCCACAGAGTTTTGAGCTTATAGTGATATGATATTGGAAACCTTATCAAAAAATCTGAATTGATTGAACCATTGTAGTGGGATGTTTTGTTTTCATTTTTTAGGAACTTTATAAATATACTAAAGCCCAGATTAGTTGAGTCTCCTTTATTTGTAAATGTGATGTAACTAGTAAGTTTTGGATTGCAATGGTTCACATCATGGTTCGATAACAATGGCCTTTTCCCAAAACTCATATCTGTTGAGTCTCTGATAATGTGAAGATTCTAAAAAAGTTTTGACCTTACAATGACCTGAAAATGGATACCCTAAATTCCACTTTCCTATCTCTATAATTTTTAATCTTAATGGTCTTGAGGCAGAGGCAAAGGCTTTGTTCCAGAAGGAAGACTGGTTTTCTCATTGTTCTTAAATTTGATGTTACCTATGTTGTGTCAAATTTTTTTCACTTCCTTTTTAGTCTATAGTTTAATAAATAATATGCATTTAATGCATAAGTCATCAGATAATGAAGATAAAATTATAAAACCCTAAATGGAGTTTATATTTTGCAATGAATGTTTATATTTCCATTCAATTCATCTGACATACATTGCCACCAAAAGAAAATAAATGACAACAATATTTCAATCTTAAGTACTCTCTAAACAATGTAAATAGTGCCATGAAACCCTCTTGAAGATGCTATTGAAACCACTAAACTGTTGTCTTCAATCATACCATTGAGATGATGGTCACCTTGCTCACTTTTAGAGTATTATTTTTGTCAAAAAAAGATAAGGGACTAAAACTATATCTTCACTCATCACTACCTTACTTTGAAAAATGATATTGCAACCTTTCACTTTCTACATTTTATGCAATGTCAGTTGAAACCTTTTGAGGTTGCTACTGCTCAATCTATCCCTTAAGTACTATCATGTTTTACCTCTTGACCAAGCATCTCCAAGTGTTATCCCACCGTCCTTTGAAAAAAATTGCCCACTGCCTTCCTTAACACAAGCTTGTACCTATTAAAGATAACACTATGACTGTGTTTTTTTATTCATTGTCTCTTCATGAATTTAATATTTTCATAAGCTTCTTAATTTGTAGGGATACTAGATGAAAATGTTACAAATATTTGAACAAGGTTTGACCTTTTGTCCTCCAGGTTAATGTTGTTTTAGGCATGTTATCCATCACAGACCTCTTGTGCATGGTCTATTCCTTTTTGACATCAAAATATCTATCCTCAAAACTTGGAAACCTATGCATAATTCCATGAAACCAATTTTTTATTGTACTTCCTTCAATCAGGGAATTGAAACATATATGAACCAAAACAAAGAATCCCTATCCTCAAGAATAAGGACCTACTTAAATATGTGATTACCACTATAATCTCTTTGTCACTGAAACCTACTTGCACAATGATTCTCGTGAGCATTTGACCATCACCAAGGTCACTGGACAAGGCTCCACCAAAGCTTAAATACTTACAAACCCTAACAAAATGGCCTCTTGTCATCACTCCACTATACAACTCACACAAGGAATGTTTTCTTTTAAATCTTGGAACATTATCTTTGAAGAAGTGACTGGTGTTAAGGAATCCTATCTTTTTGTTGCAAGTTGTCATGATCTAGATAACACACAAACCCATAAGAGGTAGCATAGCACATATACACACATAAAACATGTTTCTTTCTCCATCTAACATAAGAATCTACCTCCTAGGTAACATCAAAAGTCTAAACTGTGTAAAATTGAAATTTTATTTTCCTGTATCCTTTCACTATAGGTTAGCATCATAAATGCTTATCATGGGCACTCATTATTGTTCTTCATTAGAATTTTACCTGCAAGCTTTCATAATACATGATGATTCATGGTTGTGTTCATTTTGTAGACTTTGACCATATCAAATGGTCAATCACTTGTATTTTTTCAATTGGGTTTATATTTTTCAATGAATGTTTATGTTTTCATTCAATTCATTTGATTTTGTGTTCTGCATGGATTTGAACATTATGTGGGTATGTATAGGATCATCATGGAAACGCCCTTAAGTGGCAAAAATTTAGAAAAATCGAGTTAGGCAACTTGTTAAAAAATTGAATAAGTTATCTATATTATTTCAAAAATATGTAAGAATAGAATGTAGAAAATTGAATTTAGTTTCTAAACTACTAGGTTTGTTTAAAAAAAAAAAAAAATCTATTTGGTGAAAATTTGAAATTTCAATGCAATAGTATTTAAATTCAGGGAAAAATAAGAAGTAGGTGTTTGTTTGACCACCCTAATCACAATAAAATGATAATATTTTTTTATAATATTTTAGATATAAGTAGAGGACTCATGTCCGATGTGATGTATTTTTTTTGTATTTTTTTCCAAGTAAATAATTAATTATGAATTTTTTATTACAACTTTTAAAAAATATAAAAAACTTGTATGTCCGACCACCTTAACTTGGTCAAAACTTCATGAAATTCATTTTTCTTTTTAATCTATAGTATGCAAATCATAGAGTGTGGCATATTTTGGATTAAAAATGTGATACCGTTTGAAAGCTATAAATGTTTTCAATCAACATATCAATCAAGACTTTATTCATAATTCAAATAGAAAATGAATAAAAATACTTATTAAATTAAAAGTAAAGCATAATTTATACTGGTGGAAATCTGAGAATCTCCTTTAAAACCCTTTTCATTTCATCAATTTTGGGTAAAAAAAATGTTGTTAGCCACATACCCATCATATTGCCACTTTTTGGCCCATCATGATCCTGCACATACCCATGTGTTTTGATGACTCCTTTCCAATCAAACCAAGTTTATTGAGCAATGGTTCAAATTTATTTTCTTAAAATATTATTAGTGAGCTCATCTCAAGGAGGATATGGATCTAGTTCTTCATACCATCAACTTAATGCAGAGGAGCCTCACGGTCATGCTATTAGGATTTACTATGAAGCTAATCTAGAGTTTTTCATGGCTTCCCAAAATCATATTATAGTGCTTGCTCTAGGAAGCCCACATGATCCCCATCAAGTATCTTCTTTTTGTATTTTTTAAATTTCTTAGAAGAAATCAATAGCCAGTTTGTCTAAATATGACTCCTTGTTTACACAATAATATCTATTCTGGTAGCAATGGATCAACGCAGATTCATGGGGTCTTAAAGAGTAGGCTCTCAAACATGGAGATCAAGAGTGGGACTACGTAAAACCATTCATAATCATGCTATTATTTTATTGACTATCAAAGAGCTAAGTATCTAGGACAACATTCTATATTTTTTGATGAAATTCTAGAGTGAGAATAATTTTGGGCTTGCAATCATATTTTTTAGTACACTAGATAAGTATCCAAGATGCACTGCAGGTAATTTTTCTCACCAAATTACTCATTTTCCACAAAATTAGATTCTAATGTGTAGTTTAATATTCACTATTTTGATTTTTTCTTTTTTAGAAAAATTAGAATCCAGTTCATAGGTTGTGCTTGTTGTGCAAATTTGTAAGATGTTTTTTTTTGTATTCAACTACACAATACTTTCCTTTTTCAATAAAATTTTATACAATGGAGTTTAGATATTCAAATTCCCATCTTACCCATGTTTGTCTAGCCCCAGATTATGTGGTTTCAACTCCTTTTCAATAGGGTTTGGGTTTGAAATTCATGGATCTACTGCAATCAATTACCAGGAGTTGGTCATGTTGTTTGATCCCTCTCTGTGGCCATTCAATCCCCCAAAGGAGCTACTAGTGGTACATAATAGTATCTACAATTTTATTTTCTCAATTCAACTTGTTTTTATAATTCATTATTTTTTGACATTGGGATTTGACTTAGCTAATTGAATCTTTGAGACTTTTTCTTTTTGTTCTATAAAAAAATTCAGTATTATATCATTCTACAAGAGATGCACTAGGAACACCCAATTAAAATTGAAATTTGAATATTAATTTCTCAAATGAATGTGTGAAAAATACAAATTACTACTTATGAAATATGAGTTATTGTACTTGATCCCCTAAATAATATTTTGATAATGATGTACTTTTGAATAAGATCCCATGTACAAACTCAAATCGTATGGTAGGATTTTGTTGTAATGTAGATAGGCTGCACCAAGGTGCTAAATGTACATTCTATTTCTATTTTCAATAGTTTTTGCTATAGTTATTAAGAAATTTATCTATACCTCCCAGATAATTCATTAAATTAACCTCCTTTTCAACTAGAGTATATACATGCCATATATTTTGTAGCCCAAATGTGTCTTTCTAATGGTTTTCCAGAATTAGGAAGAAGGTATGTCATGAAATGTTTGTTCCCACCCAAAACTAATCCTTACAAAGAATGCATGCACCTATTCAAAATACCATAAGCTGCTTCAAAATGTTATGATCCAACACAAGAGCAAGCTATTAAGGGATACATGGATTTTCCATTGGCATCTTTATGATTATATACACATCATCTTTTTTCCATAGTTTCAAAATACACATTTATGATAATATTCACATAGCAAGAACTTTGAAAGGCCAGAAACCTTTCTCTCATTCTTCCTAGGTCACTCCTCAAGAGCCTATATCAATATTTGTGGGATTTTTATAATAGCTTATCCATTGATGAGAAAGCTCCCCACATTTGCTAATGGAATACATTTTCATTTTCTTTGCTTGAATGTGTAATGTGATATAGCATGTTCAATGTCACAAGGCACAGTTTGAGAGTAGAATTTGAGACTTGATATCCATAGAATCCAACTAATTCTTGTAACACAAAATGCAGAACTAGCATCCCAACCAAAGAAACTAAGCTTTAATATGCACCATAACCAATGTTTTCCCACATGAATGGTGGAATTGAACTAACTTTTGGGAGTCCCTTGAATAGAAAACATACACAGACACAAAATTCTATGGTAGCCAACAAGGAGGAAAAAAAAGGTGATACATGGCTCCATGATAGCTAGTCATCCTTGATACTCTCTTGGAAGAAAATCTTGCACACTCACCAAATTTATGAGGAAGCTTAAGTACCATTTGTTGAGATAAGTTTTTGTCAGAACCAGCTTCCTGGATTGAACTTACATTCAAGCAAGGTGCATTTAAAATTGTTATTGCTAACTGAGCACTCATTCTATCTCCCAATTTTCTTCCAACTAACTGGTTATATGAATGATTATTTCTCATTAAGGAATAAGCATATTTGGAATTGGATTTTTATTAGATATTGTAGTTGCAAGTTCCATGAATTCGAATCACCAAAGCCTTCATGAAACCTTCTGCACAACCACCACAACACTGCAAGGTGGTTGTTGGGCCTTTGCGGTGATGCGGGGAGCTTTCCCCGCATCACTGCAAAGGACCAACAACCACCGTGTAGTGTTGCAGTGGTTGTGCAAAAGGTTTTGTGAAGGATTTGGATGCTCTCTAGATCATTGTGAAGGCCCAACAACCACCATGTGATGTTGCGGTGGTTGTGTAGAAGGTTTTGTGAAGGATTTGTCACCTTTGTTTGAGGCATTTTTTGAAACAATTCACTTGCCTTGTCTGTGCTTCCACATTTTCATGTATGTCTAGCAGGGAACTTGTAACTACAACATATGACAAAAAAATCCATGTTATGCTTTGATGGATGTCCCTTCATTATTACTGGATATCTAATGTAGTGCAAATTATTATAGTGCAAGCCTATTTTTTAAATTGTTTCATTTAGCATCACCAATATTCTCCACAAGAACATTGTCCCCATTTAAAATGATGGAAATGGTTCACATCTAGATTAAAACAATTTCTCTTACAACAATCTTGGAGATGAATTTAGATGCAATGTGAAAATCAAAACATACTCGAATGTTCTTAACAAATATAATAGTTGTACTAGTGGCCATGTTTAACAAACCAAATGCAATATCTAACTTTTTACTATGGTGGTAGATAAATGATTCTTTTTTCTTCTATTCCACAATATTAAGTAAAAGTATTGAATCTTGAATACCCTGTTTCCTTCATTTTCCAAGTCAATTTCTCCAATTTTGCATAGCTCTCCCATGTTTGTGGATGTGATTTGTCTCCTACATAAAAAAATCATGTACCATTTTATGCCCTTCAATCCAACTACATGAACAGGTATCTTTTTAATTCCTCTATCTTTTATCAATCTCCTTACTATTTGAACCTCACCAAACCTACCTGCTTCTGCACAAATGTTTTAGAGAAGAACATAAGTTACAAAATTTTTAGGATCCAACTAAAAAATTAGTGTTGCTATAATACTTAGTCTATATTCATATATGATCCACAAGCACCAAAGGTTTAAGTGGCATCTTTGTAATAATGTTTAGGGTTTCCTCAAGATAGCCATTGTATTACTGTATTCTTGGAGTGTATTTTTCTTTGGACAATAGTATGCTCTAACTTTGAAACTTGAAGGTTGAGTGAATTTTTCAATATTCATGTGACAAAGGTCTAATGGTGTCTTGGATTGATTTGATATCTATCTATGTTTAGTTAATGTTTTGATTATAGATAAATAACATAATTTCTTGTTGTATTTATCACAAAAAAAAAAGACCTCTTTTGATTGTAGTAGAGGTTGTAGAGAGTGAAGCATTGGATACTTTGATCTTGAATAAGCTTCATGTAGGGGTGAAGGTTGGTGGAATTTTTTATTTAAATCTTGTTTACTTAAATTTAAATTATTTTTTAACATTAAATTCTAAATCCTTAGCATTTTAAAAATATATTTGTATTTGAATCAGATTTGTGCTATTAAGGCTTCTAGTTTTGGTGAAAATAGGAAAAATAACTTGTAGGATCTTGCTGCACTTACTGGTGGACATGTTAGGTTTATGTTTCTATGTATCTACTCTCTTTTTGGCTTTGGAGTTTCTTGTTTCTTATGCAATTTTGGCTTCTTCATGTGACACCTAATGAACCAATTTTTTTCTCAATTGAGTTAGTTTGCATGTATTTTTCCGTTTTATTTTCTCCACTTCTCAAGGAAAAGTATTTATGGCTGGTAGTTATCTTCAGGTCATATAAGAGGATCTTGGTATGAACCTTGAAAAATTAGAATTTGGCATGCTTGGAACAACTAAGAAGGCAAGCAAACATAGTAGTATCCTTGTATATAGGCATATAATGTTTTTTTCATCCATGGAGAAGGTTTTTGTTGTGTTACTCAATTTTTTTGTCATTTTAACATTTTATTATATGATAAGATTAGTTGTTCTTTATTCTAGGTGACTATCTCTAAGGATGATACTATAATTCTTGATGGAGGTTAGTGATTTTTTTAGTGGCTAATATTCGCCAATTGGCTAATAGTTGAAATTTGGGATTCCAAAAGTGGCTAATAGTTTGAGCTACAATGTGACTTGAATCACCATATTTTTACAAAATTTTATTATAGTCTTATTTAAATCGCCAAATAATTTATTTTTATTAAAAAAAATAGTTCAAAAATTTTCCACAATATTCGATACATGATTAGATGAGATTCACCTAAATATTATAAATTATAGTCGAAATCTTTATGAATTCACCTTGATAGTATATCATAATCATTAGTTTCTTTAGGACCATATTTCTAATCTTTAGTTTCCACCATTGATTTATAATATAGTCTAATGGCCCTTGTTGTATTCCACGAGGTAAAATGTACCCATGATATGTAATGCTCATGGGGCCCACAATTTTGGGTCTCATGAGCATTATATTTTGTGTGTAAATTTTACCTTACAAAGTACAATGAGGGTTGTTAGATCAATAATCTAAAAGAAAATTTGAGCCCCATGAGAATTATAGATAATGGGTATATTTTAACTTATAAAATATAATGAGGACCATTATATTATATTTTAAAACAATGATGGAAAGTAAATATTATAGTCTACCCCTTCAACCCATTGATAATTTCCACCCTCGAGCCCCTAATTTTCCATGAGAATTACTTTTAGATTGGACCAATTTTCCATCATAAGTAATGCATTTTCCTATTATTTTTCAAGATTCACCAAAATTTTCTACAAATTTTAGTGATGTAAAAAAATTTCCAATAAAATTAATACTTTTTTTGAAAAAAAGGAAAGATTCGCCAATAGAAATATTTTTTCTAAAAAAATGAAAGGATTCACCAGGATTTTATATCTTTTTTTAGGAGGTTTCTTAAAGTTATCATTGATGGAGGTGGTGATAGAAAAGTAATTGAAGAGAGATGTGAGTAGGCACAAGTTTTATTAGAGTGAAGTGTGATAATATTTTTGCAAGACTATAATGCTTGGTGACAATAGAGATAATAAGAGATTTGTGTTGTTATCCTTGGCATGGCTAACCAAATATTTGGTCATAGATATGTAATAGTATTAAAG
>VDFB02252616.1:105696184-105800872 GCA_007258455.2 Sequoia sempervirens | reverse complement strand
AATAAACCTAGTAGTTTAGAAACTACATTCAATTCTACAAATTCTATTCTTACATATTTTTGAAATAATATAGATAACTTATTCAAATTATTACGTCAAGTTGGGCCTAACTCTAATTTTTCTGATTTTTTCGCAACTTAAGGAACTGTTTTTTCCATGATGATCCTGCACATACCCTAACCCTAGCTATAAGTGAATTCTACCTCTAACTCTAATTCTAAATCTAAACATAATTCTAACTCTACTCATAATTCTAACTCTAACACTAACCCTAATTCTAATAGCAATCTTAATTATAACTATATTACTAATTGAAACCTAACCCTAACCATAAATAAAACCCAACCCTAGGTGAACCCTTACCCTAACCTAACATTAATCTTAACCAAAACCCTAATTATGCCTAACTCTAACTCTAGTTGAGTCATAACCCTAATTCCAACCCTAATCTTAACCCTAACATTTACCCCAAGCTTTATCCTATAACCCTAGTCATAATTGAACCCTATTGTAACCCTAACCCTAAGCATAATTAAACCCTAACCCTAGCCTAACCTCAGCCATAATTGACCTCTAATTGAATCCTAATTGAAGCTTAATCCTAATTGATCCCTAACCCTAACCCTATCCCTAATTTAACTCTATTCCTAATTAATCCTTAACTCTTACCCTAATTTTCATCATGATCTATCTTCAATCACCTAAACCCTAACTCCAAGATTTATCTTAGAATTTTTATTGAATCCTAACCCTAATTTAATCCTAATCATAATTATATACATCTCTCTATATACATTTATGGCTCCCTCTCTATATATCTCCCTCTCTCTATATACATATATATCTCCATCTCTCTATATACATGTATATCCTAATTTAATAGATTTGTGCCTCTCTCTCTCTATATATATATATATATATCTCCATCTGTCCACCTCTATATATAACTTCCTATATATTTCTATCCCTCCATAGATCTCCCTTTCTTTGTCTCCCCCATTTTATATCTCTATTTCTCTCTCCCTCTCTCTCCATATCCATCTTAATCTCTATCTCTATCTTCCTTTCTATCTCTCCCCCTATCTCTATCTCCTTACCTCTCCCTGCATATCTCCTTCTACCTTTCCCCATATCTTTCCTAATGTAGACTCTATATATATATATATATATATATATATATAGAGCATATATATATATATATATATAAGTATATATATATATCTCTCCCTATCACTCTCTTTCTATATCTCTCTACTTCTCTATCCTCTCTCTATTTCTCTCCCTCTCTCTCTCCCTATATATGTCCCTCTCCATCTTTATCTCAATATCTCTCCCTCACACACATGCTCCCTATTTCTCCCTCCCTATATTTATCTCTATATATTTCTCTCTCTTACACACAAACTCCCTAATTTCCTCTCCCTATATCCGCCTCTCCCCTTCTCTATCTCTCTCTCTCCCTCTCTATCTCTATTACCTATCTCTATCATCTCCTTTATCTCTCACTCTTCCCCACTCTATCTCTATCTTCCCATCTCTCCCTCTCCCTCACTCTTTATATCTCATTATCTCTCTCTCTCACTTATTCACTCAATCTCTCCCTCCATCTCTCCTACTTTCTCTGTACCCCTCTTTACCTCTCTCTATATATCACTTCCTATATCTTTATCTTGCTCTCTCCAACTCCCCCTCTTTCATTGTCTCCCTCTTTTTGTCTCTATTTATCCCTCTCCCTATTTGTCTCTCCTTCCATCTCTCCCTCTATATATTTATTGCTTTGTCTTTGTCTTTGACTCTCTATATCTCACCCCCTCTTTTTCAAGTTGTATTTATCTCTCCATCTCTCCTCTTATATCCATATCTCTCCCCCTCTCCCCCTTTCTCCCTATGAAGACCAAATGATGTTTAAGGAGTGTCAATCCTTGATCGCCAAAAGCAAACCGCATTTATTCCAATAGGGAACACGTTCGATGTAATTATAAAGGCACCGTCAGACCATTAAATTTAAGCCCGCTTGGGGGTCATTTGCACAAATCAGATAGCCTAAACAATGAAAAAATCAACTCTCAGACCAAACTCGGAAATGAGTGCATTCTTATAATGTCGGAAAAAATGTGGGGCCCTTTCTACGGCTGTCGATATTGACTTTCTCGAAAAATGTTGTTCGCACAATAAGATATTGATGGAAACCAAATTAATTGTTTTCGGACAATATTCCCTGCATTTATCATTGTTTACTGATTATTGCCAAATTAAAAAATACTTGGGATTTTCCTTTACTTCTCATTCATGCCAACAAGAAAGAATCTTCCTCAAAGGGAGCCATCTGTAATGTACGAATTTGTTGACAGTGGTGGACAAGCTGTATAGGTAAGAGATCGAATGCAACTTCTTTGAGGTTTCCAATGGATTTGAGATATATTTTACAACATTCTATAAACTTAGGTAACACGATGTTCATTTAATTTTCATTAGTTTATTTACTGTAGATTCAATTCCAAATCAAAGCAACACAAATCCACTGTGTTGGGCGTTGCAATTTCTGAGGTTGGAAAGGGCCTTCTGTGACAACGGATTGTATTACGACCTAACTCATCTCTCCAACAAGAATTCGGTCCGATCTGTATTCTTTTGACAATGTAGAACAATCATAGCCGGCCTCAGTTCCCTGTGTGCTCTCGGTTTTATCATCTCTTGTGGAGAGAGTTGTGGGGAGGAATGATAGATTGGCTGTGTCAAACGGCCTTACTTTCAGCCCAGCTATGCACGAGGTGTTCAATGGAGTGGAGGCGCCAGACATGAGCATACAACATTATTTGGAAAGGATTTTCAGATACATTCGCTGCAGTCCTTCGGTATTCGTGGTGGCATACGCTTATATAGACTGTCTTATTCAATTCCATCCACAATTCAAAATAACCTCTCAGAATGTCCATCGGCTCATCCCTCCGCTAGTCTTTTAAAGAGAATAGGTGACTCTTTGACTACCATCGGTTATGATTGAATGCATGGCAGCCGCTGCCCACTACTGAGGATGGAAGGTGACGCATTTGTAATGGTTTACCTTTCTTTTTTATGTATTCAAGTCTTTTGATCCATTATGTGACTGATAGAATGCCTCTCTTGTTAACAACTGGCAGAATACGAATCATTTCTTTTTTTTTACATTGTTACATTCGCTGGCCTCCTATAGAGGCTGCTGCCATTGTAGGGTTACGTCTCTCAACGTGACAAGTGCAACAAAAAAAAACAGAAGAAAAAAGAAAAAAATAAACATGAATTTATAGAGTAAAGATAGGTTCACAAGCCACATAAAAAGTCAAACCTTAGTGTAGGCTCTTTAAGCCTGACCTATCAAGGCTCATTTCGCGTGAGAAAAAATTCTATGATCGTTTATACTAGTTCGTGCTATAGCCAAGGAGGGAGGTCATGCTCGTGTTTTGGGCGTTAATGTCGAGCAAGTTGAAATGGATCGTGTGGCGGGCGCGAAGGGGTTAGAATCGTTGGCGAGAGGGAATTGTCCATGCAGCATACAAAACGGCCATTTGACCATATATATTAATTAATTAAAAATAAAAAATAAGCCGTTTGACCGTATTTATTAATTAATTAAAATTAAAGATACAGTATATTCTTTATTTTTAATTAATTAATAAATACAGTAGGCTGCATAAACATTTCCTTTAAAACAATGTATAGTCAGCTTTTAAATAGACTGCCAAGGTGGAATAATCAGTCAGCTTTTAAGTTGAAAGCGATCGGCGAAGATTGGTCCCCGGTTATAACTTTCAGGCTTATGTTGATGGCTCCAGACTTGATTCCATTGCAATGCAGGATACTTGGCATCGATTTGTTTGGGAGTTCTGCCTGGAATAATACTAGTGACGACTTTTTGACACAAAAATTATAAAATACACGCTTCTTAATCCTTAGAGTCAAAACGTCTTAATTCTTAGACACTAGACAAAAAAGATTGATTATTAGAATTCATGCTTTCCATACACAAAAGTTGCTTAAAAAATTGCTATTTATCCTCTCAACGAAAAAAAAAAATTGTACTTTTTAATATGATAAAATGAAGAAAGCCACTGATGACATTACTTTCTTACGGAAAATCTGCAGAAGTTTGAAATTTGATCAACAATTTGAGAAAAAATATGATGCTTTTTACAATAATGTCATGGTTGCAGGAATCTGTTGCTCAACCAACTACAATACAATATTTTCAGAGAAGGGGAAAAGTCCAATGCGTTGTTTCCTTTAGCGGCTCTATGCTTTAAAATCCAGCGTAACTGGACAACAAACAAACAATAGTCTATCTCGCCAATTCGTAAACAGACAACCATCATCTGCCAACATCTCCCAAACGCCTGTGTTGAAATCAAACAAGCAAACACGCCTTGTGCTCACATAATTTGATTTGCTGAATACATAAATCAAATCCCCTGAGCTCCTGCATTCGATATGCTCTGCATATGATGAGTATTCCTTCTCCTCTTCCTCTTCCTCGCTTGTTGCTCTGCCTGCAATCAATTTCAACATTTCACCAGGCATTCGTAATTCAGTGCCCTTTTTACACTCCATCTTATTCTCCTCGACAATACACATCTGGAAACTTATTTCTCCATTCTCCATAATCAATCCCGCTATAACCAATCCAACCTTGGACTCTAAACAGAAGTATTTGACACATTGAGAAGAAGAAGATGACGCCATCGATCTCACACTCATCACTTTTCCCCACTGCTTGCTCTGCAACTCATAACAACAGCAATCTCCCTTAAATTTTTCCAATACATAAATTTTTCCATTTAAGACAGCCGAAGAAAGCCATGTGGACGAAGCGCTATGTCTGAATTCCCCTGGTAAAGGATCGCACATTTCCCATTCCCCCGATTTCAAGTCAAGCATCTCCACGCTTAAGGTATTCTCGTCCAACTCATGAACTCCCCCAATCACAACCACTTTTCCTCCATCGCAGCAAATGAGCGGATTCCGTCGCCAAACCCCCATAGCCGCAGCACTCTCCCGCCATTTCCGCGGATTTAAGAAACTATTCGTAAATTTTAAGCGGTCGCCGGAAACAGAAAACAGAAATCCGTTGCCTTCCATAACGACAGCGTCTTGTTCGTTCGAATTGGGGCTGAAGGGCGGCAGACGGATCCACCTGCGGGCCACGGGATCGAACCCCAGACCTCGTCTTTTGTTGGCTCCTAAAAGAAATAGCCAGGGTTTGCATTTGTGAAGAGAATGCGAGAGCGCTTTTCGAATGGGACTGGATGTGATGAAAGAGTACCATTGCTTGCAGACGAGAGCCGCTTTGGGAACATCTGAGATAGAAAGGAAGGCCATTATCATCTCTATCACATCATCGTGCAGTGAGACAGTGATCGATCCTCCGCAAATCTCGTCTTCCGCCATTATTCGACGTTATGGTTCTCAGAGATATTCTTCACACAGGCTTATCAACAATGGATCTTCTTACAAAAGTACCTTCAAATGCAGAGTATTACACCAACAATGGATAACTACAACAATTTTATAGTTCATTCCAGACAATAAGCATAAAATGTAAAGCTAAAGGATAGGAGTAAAGGTAGGTAGAGCGATGATCCTTGCACATCTCGGTCAAAAATTTGGTACTGACCGACCTAAAGTTGTGGGAATAGGTGGACTGCACTTCATCCTTTTTAAATTTTATTGAATCCAGAGATGACATGGAAGCCGGTATTTGAACCAGTCTAATTCCTAACCGACGACTTGGCCTCCTTTCAGTATAGTTTTCCAGTCTGGTAATGAGAAACCGCCAGGAATCTTCAAACAATTTGGTCTGTCTGTAAGTGAAATGTAGTAGGTGAACGTTATATCATATTGAAATGAGTGTAAAGCACTCCTTGACCGGTGACCCAACTTAGTAGATTTGGATAAGGTATATGAACTCCTGATTTGGCTTCACTCGGTCGTACCTACCTCTTTTTGTATTTTTGGCTAACAACCCCTCATCCAGGGCTTAAATTTGATGGCCGTATGACCGTATTTAGATATTTTTGCCGTAAAATACAACCAAAATTTTAAGAAGATTGTATCAAATGAAAGGAGAGATTTTGTATAGACTGTCAAAATTTATATAGAATTATAATGATATATATATTTGATTTATATATAATTTTACTTACACTAAGGTTTAGCATAAGGTTTTAAGGGCACCTTTGAATAGATAACCGTCATTAAAAAAATTGTTGACAGGTAAGGTCGGCCATCAAATTTAAGCCTTGCGGCCTCACCTCTTCGTTACTTTATTCATTTGGCATGGTTTGGGATGTGATTTTATTTTTTTAGGATTTAGTTGACTTTTGATATATTTATTTTTAATAAAAAATTAGATGTTTTAAGATAAGAACATGTATATTGTGTCAATTTTAATTTAGTTTTGTGTTGATTTTGAGGTGAATATCTTTATATGGGGATATATTGATAAATGGTCTAATTTTGTGTAAAGTTGAGTCTCTTGTCTTATGTCACATATCCATCCATTATATATATTACTATACACTTATTCCATTCTCAATTTATTTATTTGCATATATTCTTATATATTCATCCTATTTTCTTGTTTATCTCATCTATGCAAGGACACATTTATATACATAGACTACCCACTTTGACTTGGTCCCTTTCATGTTTCAAGACAAGTTCATGATTACAATGGCATCTTCATAACCACATATTCATCCTTTCCTAAATTTTTTGAATGTATAAACCATTTCTTCCTAAGTTGATAAAACATAAAGTTGTGTATGCATTGTTCTTTCCTTGTATTTTAAGGCATTCAATACATTCAATTTGGATCATTATGTTGGGAATCAATTTCATATTGCCAAACTTTGCTTGATTACAAGCCCCTTTGTGCATTTAGACCTCATTTTGCTAATCATATATAGCTAAATTGAGAAATATTTGTGTGGATCTACATTGGTCAAAATTTTCCAAGTGTTTGTCTCATTCATCTCCCATGTGTGTATCATATGTTAGAAGTTGCAAAGGTCCTTAAAAAAATTAGTGTGAAGGATTTTTACTCAAATTCCAAATGTTATGTTAAATGTTAGAGTTACAAAGTTTCCTATCTTGGCATGATATTCCCTAGATCCCCACTCTTTCCCTTAACTTTGGAAATTTTTTATAAATTTTCTTACTACCATGATTTCCCTTAGACTCTTGTACACTAAAACTTTAGACTAAGCTACCTTTCAAAGTCATAGTTTTGATCATATTTTTACCAACATACGTTATGATGTGAGTTCCTTGGTATTCCCAATCCTCAATTTCTAACATTTCCTTCTATATATTTTACTACAATTGGATATATGAGAATACCCCTACCATGATAACTGGGCATAAGTTAAAAGTATCCCTAATTCTTGACACCCAAAATTTTCCATTATGTAATATTACTGAGTTTGTAAATTTGGACCTATTCTTACTTGCATTTCTTCTAAAATGAATTCCCTAGAATACCTAATCCTTGACTCTTGATAATTTACTTCATGTATCCTCTTAGATTCAATGATGAATAGATGCCTTTATTTTCTTTCTTTAGGAAAAACCTTTATGAAATATCCTTGATTCTCAATCTACTCCACTCTAAAATACTCATGTTTTACATAGGTCACTCCAAGTTGTAATTAATGACTACATTTGATGACATAAGCAATCTAAGCAAATTTTTACACCCATAAATAGTTGTCCATCTTAAGGGCACATATTCAAACTTCAAGCAATGAAGGATGAGAGTGCAATATCATCCTTAATGCAATGGTTGTGTTTATAATGTGAATTATTTTGATGCAATCTCTAGGTTATCATTTAAATATATTTTGTAGGATCTTAATGTACCTTGCACACCACACTCATTGACTATCCAATTCCTCCTTAATTCCTAATGTGATAGGAAAAATAATTAGAGTGTCATGTATGTTACCTTATTTCCAAAAAAATAAGGTCAATCATTTCTCCATTTCCATATAAGTGCAATGCTAAGAAAGATCTAGGCACAACAACACAACATGCAATTAGCGCCGACTTTGGCGCCGAATTTTGGTGTATTTTGAGCACACGAGTCAGACAATTTGGTTGGTGTCAAACTTGGTGCAAATAGGCATGGTCAGTTCAGCGTCCTTTTTAACGATGACTTTTGCACCGTTTTTTGTGCCAAAAAATCATGGTGCCTTCGTTGGCACCTAAAATCACGCCAGGAAGGAACGACGAAAATGGTGCCAAAATTGGCACCCAATTTGGCTTCCGATTTTTCTTCCATGTCTACTCCCATTTTTGCTTCTAGTTTTTCTTCCATTTTGCATCCAATTTTGCTTCTAGAGTTTTGCCTCCAAGTTTGCTTCCAATTTTGCTTTTAGTTTTGCTTCCAGTTTTGCTTCCAGTTTTTCTTTTAGTTTTGCTTCCACATTTGCTTCTGGTTTTGCTTCTAGTTTTGCTTCTGGTTTTGCTTCCAAGTTTGCTTCTAGTTTTTCTTCCGATTTTGCTTCTGATTTTGTTTCCGGTTTTGCTTCTAATTTTGCTTCCAAATTTGCTTCTGGTTTTGCTTCCAGTTTTGCTTCTAGGTTTGTTTATGGTTTTGCTTCTGGTTTTGCTTATGGTTTTTCTTCTGGTTTTTCTTCCAGTTTGCTTCTAGATTTACTTCTAGTTTGCTTCCAATTTTGCTTCTAGATTTGCTTTCGATTTTGCTTCTAATTTTTCTTCCAAGATTCCTTCTAGTTTGGATTCCATTGTTGCTTCCTTTTTTGCTTCTAAAAATGCTTCTTGTTTTGCTTCCATTTATTAATTTAATATGTATTATTTCAATTTAATTAGTTAAATATATCATGCCTCTTAAATAACTCATATGATTAAAGAGTAAGTAATTTAATTATTTAACTCATATGATTAAATAACAATATAATTATTGTAACATTCACATCATCTATAATTAAAACAAGTGAATCAAATATCTATAATTTAATTGAATTTGACAACATCCATCCTAAGCAGTAAATTAAAATCATCATACTTAATAAATATCCATCCAAAAATCATCGACCACTTTTAATATATATAAATTGACAAGTCGATACTGATAAGATCATCATCATATATAACTAAAACAAGTGAAAGTCAAATATGCCAGTACATCAAAAACATGTCAAAATGATACACGTATAAATGATATAAATAAAATTGATAAATTATGTAACTCAAATTGATACAAGTCAAGATGATACATGTCCAAATGATATAGTGAAAATGATACAACTCAAAAATATAGTACAGTAGGCCATGAAAATGATACGTATGATATTAATCATGAAAAGAGTCATCATAACGATATATCAACAATGATCCATGATGTAGTCTATATGATCATGAATGTTACTGATTACTATCAACAACTGTCTCATCATCATCATCACCATCGATCATCATCATCATCATCATCATCATCATCATCATATCATCATCATCGTCGTCGTCGTCGTCGTCATCGTCATCATTGTCATCGGCCTCAGTGTCTTCCACATCATTCTCTACCATGCGATCTATACTAGCATAACTCATATTTTGTGGATCTATATCATGTTGAGGATCATCTTGATCTTCTAGAAGACCCGTGTTCTGCAAAAAAAAAAACATTTAAAATGAAAAGTTATTATTTATTTTATACAATAATTTTTTTTGTTATATATCTAATATTACAACATATGAGACAAAACCATAATAATATTACATCATATCAAAGTGCACATACCATAATAAAATTTCAAAATAGTTATAGCTAATATTGGTGAGTCAGGACAAACTTTAGCTTAAAAAAAAAGCCAATTAGGCTGGCAGACTTGTGGATCAAGCCAACTTTTGGTGGAAGAGGAAGAAAGATGACTGGAACTCTGGAGGCCCACCATAATGGATTTCATTATTCAACCATGAGAGCAAAAGAGAGAGCTGATATCATATATCAAAACATTAAGCATGCATTCTTCTAGCCAACGGAGAAGGAGATGATTACTTTGCATAACCATATCACGACGCGGGAACCAAGAAGACCAAGGATGTTCATTTTTATGTGGAGGTAATGGATGTGGTCCAAACTTTAGGAGGGGCAAGAAGGTCAATGTATGATCCTGATGAAATTGAGGAAGAACAACAAGAGAGGGACATAAAAAATAAAATCAATATAGAGTTTCAAGGATTTTTCAAGCGAGTAAGAGAGCTATGGGAGCAGCCTCATCTAAAAGATTTTGAACTAGAGTTTGATATACCATTTAGAGAGCTTGGTTTTCATGGAGTTCCTTTCAAAGCCTCTGCTTTTATTGTTCCTACGGTAAACTGTTTGGGTAGAGTTGGTGGAATTACCTTTCTTAGTAATTGCTATTAGTGAGATTGAGATTGTTAACCTTGAGAGAGTAGGACTTGGGCAAAAGGAATTTGATATGGCTATTGTTTTCAAAGACTTCAAGCGGGATGTACTCCGCATTGACGCCATTCCTCAATCTTCACTTGATGGCATCAAGGAATGGCTAAACTCCATGGATATAAAGTATTATGAAAGTAGAATGAACTTTAATTGGCGACCAATTTTGAAGAGTATTACTGATGATCCAGATAAATTTATTGAAGATGGTGGTTGGGAATTTTTGAATATGGAAGCTAGTGATTATGATTTTGATAATTCAGAAGAGCCAGATCAAGGATATGAACCCTCTGATGTAGAAGAGGAATCAAAATCAGATTTCATGTAGCCACCATCAAGAGTGTTACAAGCCAACAAGATGGAGGGAATTCTTATATAAGGATAATTTTCAATGTTGCAGGTATCGGCTTTAATGCCATCTACAATGGCAACATTGAAATTCCCTAGCAATATTTATGTTAAGGAAATTTCCTTTAGATGCAATGATTCAAAGCACATCAACCATGTGGTACAAATGATTAAATCCCAGAGATGATTTGTAGCAATGAAAGAGTCTGAAAATGTAGAGAGAGCTGCATTGGTGACTCAAGAGAAACTTCATCTTTCAAAAACAAAGCCAATTAGGTTGGAAGATGTGTGGATTAGGCCAACATTTGGTGGAAGAGGATGAAAAATGATTGGAACTCTGGAGGCCCACCATAATGGATTTCAGTATTCAACCATGACAGCAGAAGAGAGAGCTAATATCATGTATCAAAACATTAAGCATGCATTCTTCCAGCCAGTGGAGAAGGAGATGATTACTTTGCTTCATTTTCATTTGCATAACCATATCACAACGTGGGAACCAAGAAGACCAAGGATGTTAGTTTTATGTGGAGGTAATGGATGTGGTCCAAACTTTAGGAGGGGCAAGAAGGTCAATGTATGATCTTGATGAAATTGAGGAAGAACAACAAGAGAGGGATAGGAAAAATAAAATCAATACAAAGTTTCAAGGATTTGTCAAGCGAGTAAGAGAGCTATGGGAGAAGCCTCATCTAAAATATTTTGAACTAGAGTTTGATATACCATTTAGAGAGCTTGGTTTTCATGGAGTTCCTTTCAAAGCCTCTGCTTTTATTGTTCCTATGGTAAACTGTTTGGTAGAGTTGGTGGAATTACCTTTCTTAGTAATCATTATTAGTGAGATTGAGATTGTTAACCTTGAGAGAGTAGGACTTGGGAAAAAGGAATTTGATATGGCTATTGTTTTCAAAGAATTCAAGCGGGATGTACTCTGCATTGACACCATTCCTCAATCTTCACTTGATGGCATCAAGGAATGGCTAAACTCCATGGATATTTCAAGTATTATGAAAGAAGAGTGAACTTGAACTAGCGGCCAATTTTGAAGAGTATTACTAATGATCTAGTTAAATTTATTGAAGATGCTGGTTGGAAATTTTTTAATATGGAAGCTAGTGATTCTGATTTTGATAATTCAGAAGAGTCGGATCAAGGATATGAACCCTCTGATGTAGAAGAGGAATCAAAATCAGATTTCATGTAGCCACCATCAAGAGTCTTACAAGCCAACAAGATGGAGGAAATTCTTATATAAGGATGATTTTCAATGTTGCAGGTATCGACTTTAATGCCAACTACAATGGAAACATTGAAATTCCCTAGCAATATTTATGTCAAGGAAATTTCCTTTACATGCAAGGATACAAAGCACATCAACCATGTGGTACAAATGATTAAATCCTAGAGACGATCTGTAGTAATGAAAGAGTCTGAAAAGGTAGAGAGACCTACACTGGTGACTTAGGAGAAACTTTAGCTTTCAAAAACAAAGCCAATTAGGCTAGCAGATGTGTGGATCAGGCCAACATTTGGTGGAAGAGGATGAAAGATGACTGGAGCTCTGGAGTCCCACCATAATGGATTTCGATATTCAACCATGAGAGAAAAAGAGATCTAGTATCATGCGTCAAAACATTAAGCATGCATTCTTCTAGCTAGAGGAAAAGGAGATGATTACTTTTCTTCATTTTCATTTGCATAACCATATGGGTATGTGCAGGATCATGATGGGCCAAAAGGTGGCAATATGATGGGTATGTGGACAACGACATTTTTTTACCCAAAATTGATGAAATGAAAAGGGTTTTTAAAGGAGATTCTCATCTTTCCACCAATATAAATTATGCTTTACTTTGAATTTAATACGTAATTATTATTCATTTTCTATTCAAATTATGACTAAAGTCCTGATTGATAGGCTGATTGAAAACATCTGTAACTTTCAAACAATATCACATTTTTGAATCCAAAACATGCATCACATTCTTTGCTTCAAGATACTATAGGATTAAAAAATAAAAATATAATTTCATGAAGTTTTCACCAAGTTAAGGTGGTCGATACACAATTTTTTTATATTTTTTTAAAAGTTGTAATAAAAATTCATAATTAATTATTTACTTGGAAAAAATTACAAGAAAATATGCATCACATCGAACATGAGTCCTCTACTTATATCTAAAATCTTATAAAAAATATTATCATTTTATTGTGGTTAGGTGGTCGGATAGACACCTACTTCTTATTTTCCCGAAATTTAAGTACTCGCATTGAAATTTCAAATTTTCACCAAATAGATTTTTTTTAAACAAACCTAGTAGTTTAGAAACTACATTCAATTTTCTACAGATTCTATTTTTACATATTTTTGAAATAATATAGAAAACTTATTCAAATTTTTATGTCAAGTTTTCTAATCTGATTTTTCTGAATTTTTTGCCACTTAAGGGCTTATTTTTTCCATGATGATCCTGCACATACCTATATCATGGCGTGGGAACCAAGAATACCAAGGATGTCTAGTTTTATGTGGAGGTAATGGATGTGGTCCAAACTTTAGGAGGGGAGATCTTGATGTTTTCCAAGAGGCATAAAGTCACATGAATTAAGTTCACCTACATGTCTGCCAAAGTTTACTTCCAATTTTTATGATTGTTTTTCTTAACTGTCAGAGTTTACTTACGAATTTGAAATTTATTTCTAGTCATTTTGATGAGGATATATTCAGCCAATGTATAAGCACCTTTTGTTTGTATCACAAGCATCTGTGCATTGCAAGAATTTTGATTATCTATAGTGTACAGCTATGTCATCTCACTTATTAGATTTTCTATTTCAATGTTTTATATAGCCTTCTCTGTTTGAGGTAGCACTTGACAATCCTACCTCCTTTCCTTAGCTGAGAAGTGGATTTGAATTTGGAAATACCGCACTTTAAAACTAGCTATGGTTTAAGGAGGGCTATTCTAGCTTTGTTGTTGACACCCTCAATCTTCAACAAGGACTTAGATGCATGGATTAAAATGAAAAATTTCAAACTTAGATTTGAATGTGCATAATTTGATTGATTATGGTTTTCACAGGCAGTTGTCTTTATATGACTATTCTAGATTGTCAATATGTGTAATAGTGACTACATCCTTATCAAGTTTGGCTACCCTTATTTAGAATACCTCAGCCTTTGGACTCGATACAAAGTTGTGCACTGTTATTCCATATTTTTAACATGTAGGACATTTAAGGGGTAAAACATATAGAAATTCAGTACTGTCATCCAAGGAAAACTTACAGATGGTGTATCAAGAACAACAAAAAATGCTTTTATTAGGGTTAATGCTTTCTTCCCCCACGCTGCTAATATTTTCCCCAAAAAATGTTTTTTTTTTATTATTTCAATGCATCTCAAAATTGAATGTATTGATTACATTTGTTATGCACACTAGTACACAAACAACAATATATGACTAAATAAACTACTAAAAATTGCATATAAATGACTAATTTTGGTCATGTGACCATTAGTAGTTTAATGTCGGTCATTTATAACGCAACCAAATTTATGACTAAACCATTTTATTCATTTATTTAGTCATTGATTTTTACTCATTGATTTGGTCATTGATTTAGTCATTGATTTAGTCATTAATTTAGTTATTGATTTAGCTGTTAATTTAGTCATTGATTGTTATTAACTAGTCATTTATTTAGTCATGGTAGTGATTTATTTAGTCATATATTTAGTCATGTATTTAATCATTAATTTAGTCATTAATTGTTGTTAACTGGGCATTTATTTAGTCAAGGTAGTCATTTATTTAGTCATATATTTAGTCATTAATTTAGTCATTACTTTAGTCATATATTTAGTCATTATTTTAGTCATTACTTTAGTCATATATTTAGTTATTTAGTCATTTAGTCATATTTAGTCATTAATTTAATCATTACTTTAGTCATATAGTTAGTCATTAATTTAGTCATTTTATTTACTGGTTTCCATTAATTGGTAGTAAATATAATCACGAAATAAATAATTTATTAAATACCATAAATTTTATAATGCAAAACTAACATAATATTAAATTTGAACTAAAACATAAAAGTAAATAAAAATATTACATATGCGTACAAGCTACAACATACTAAAATTAAAAGATTGATTCAATATCATGATAAATAAAGGTAATCTACAATAAAAAAAATTTAATGCAAATATATATCAATATATATATCAAGTTATAAGATTGTAAAGATGTCTAAGAGTAGATATGTAAATATAATAAAAAATGTCAAAGTTGTCTAAGAGTTTCCAAGTCTTTCAAATACACCATGATAATTAAGATCCCTGAACAACATATTCAAAATACTGCATAAAGTAGTGAGCCAAGATGTCTAGCAACTAGTACATGATAAATATGTTCAAGTATGTCATTTTTTGCAAATATTTTAGTGGCCACTGTGTGAAGGTTCCCTCTTTCTCTTTCAGACGAACAACTCCATCTATTTTGTCTTCATAAACAAGGGGTATGTTACTTGTGACCTTTAAAATGTTTACATTTTCATCCCTTGTTCCTTTCAAGTTGACTCCATGTACAATAGATAGGGAGTGAATCTGCCCAATGCCCACAACATCACCATCTAATGGATCCAACACTTTAACTTTATCTCCTTTGAGTTTATCAATACATTCTTGCAAAAAGAAAAAAATAACACATTATAAAATAAACTTGCATAAAGCCTTCCAACAAATAACACATTATCCATGTTCCTACTAAACTTGCATAAAGGCTTCCAACAATTTTTTATGCATGAATAACATAAACTAATAAACTTGTATAGTTTTCTCTTTAGATTACAACAGCTACATGCAGCTCAATCAATATCTCATTCAGACAAATACAAAATTGTAAGAATTAATATTCAATACCATAGAACATAGAAAATACGATAAAATGTGCTCACTGAGGTCATCACAGAACTCACCGTGTTTGGAGAAGCAAGCTGCTTTCCACTCAACATACTAGCAACTGATATTTTTACAAACCCATTCTCATAAGGCTGCTTGTGCATACACATCAGCAATTTAAATATCAACAAGAATTCCATATTAACTATTGTTCAGTAACCTTATTACAAACCTGCCTTATAACATAGAAAACAAGAGAAAATTACAAAACATACATTTCTACCAAGGTGTGAGGAGTCAAAAAATAGGAAAAATAATTTTTTATCCAAAACCTGTGGATGATAGTTAATTTTTGTTCAAAATTTCAATTCAACTTATAAACTCAAAGTTAACATTTTGACAAAATGATTTGACTAGGTATAGGGTTGGTTTCCATCCACACATAAGGAGATTCGTAAAAAATGATGCACAAGGTAGCCAAAAATAAATCCAAAGCATGGCATTAAACTTATATTATATTTGATCTATAACAATCCTTGGAAGATATGTTGATTTTTTATTACATTCAAAAGTTGCACTTCATCCATGTTCCTACTAAACTTGCATAAAGGCTTCCAAAAAACTTTTATGCATGAATAACATAAACTAATAAACTTGTATAGTTTCCTCTTTAGATTACAAAAGCTACATGCAGCTCAATCAATATCTCATTCAGACAAATAAAAAATTGTAAGATTTAATATTCAATAGGTCATAGAACACATAAAATACGATAAAATGTGTTCATTGAGGTCATCACAGAACTCACCGTGTTTGGAGAAGCAAGCTGCTTTCCACTCAACATACTAGCAACTGATCTTTTTACAAACCCATTCTCATCAGCCTACTTGTGCATACTCATCAGCAATTTAAATATCAACAAGCATTCAATATTAACTATTGTTCAGTAACCTTATTACAAACTCACATTATAACATATTAGAAAACAAGAGAAAATTACAAAACAAACATTTTTGCCAAGGTGTGAGGAGTCAAAAACCAGGAAAAAAGAATTTCTTATCCAAAACCTGTGGATGATAGTTAATTTTTGTTCAAAATTTCAATTCAGCTTATAAACTCGAAGTTAACATTTTGAAAAAATGATTTGACCAGGTATAGGGTTGATTTCCATCCACACATAAGGAGATTAGTAAAAAAGGATGCACAAGGCAGCCAAAAATAAATCCAAAGCATGACATTCAACTTATATTATATTTGATCTATAACAATCCTTGGAAGATATGTTGAGTTTTTATGATGTTCAAAAGTTGCACTTCATCCATGTTCCTACTAAACTTGCATAAAGGCTTCCATAATTATTATTTTTATGCATGATTAACATAAACTAATAAACTTGTACATTTTTCTCTTTAGATTACAGTAGGTACATGTAGCTCAATCAATATCTCATTCAGACAAATAAAAAATTGTAAGATTTAATATTCAATACCATAGAACATAGAAAATATGATAAAATGTGTTCACTGAGGTCATCACAGAACTCACTATGTTTGGAGAAACAAGTTTCTTTCCCCTCAGCATACTAGTAGCTGATCTTTTTACAAACCTATTCGCATCAGCTTGCTTGTGCATACACATCAGCAATTTAAATATCAACAAGCATTCCATATTAACTATTGTTCAGTAACCTTATCACAAACTTGCCTTATAACATATTAGAAAACAAGAGAAAATTATTAAAAAAACATTTCTACCAAGGTGTGAGGAGTGAAAAACCAGGAAAACATAATTTCTTATGCAAAACTTGTGGATGATAGTTAATTTTTGTTCAAAATTTCAATTCAGCTTATAAACTCAAAGTTAACATTATCACCTTTCAAACCAATATCACTTGCTTTATCTAGTTTAATCTCCAATTCTCTATTGTGAGTGCTTTGATCTTTTATCTTAGCACAAAATTTTAGGAATGTGATGGCCTTTTTACCTTTTCAAAAAAATCCCCTTTCTCCTAGTTGCTTGCATTTATTTGCTAAGAGTTACTCTTAAAAAATATTGATTTTGGAGCTACTTTTATTGTTTGGTGAGATCACATGCACTTTATTTAATACATTCAAATTAAGGAATTCACTTGAAATTATACATTTATAACTCAAGCTAAATAGCAAGATATAAAAACTATTTTACTCCTTACAAGCAAGATCTACTCATTTATTATATTCATGGGCTTATCAATAGTTTGTTCCAAGCTTTTCTGATTAGTTTATGTTACAATTTTTTAGATTGTATCTCAATAAAATCATATGGAAAGCCTTTGATATTGTGGCCATCTATTGGATCTCATATTGGATTTTAAAGCCACAAAAGACTAGAGTCAGTATCTATGCTATAGAAGTAGATGAAAGGGATGCTTGTATCCTGCTCATTAAATGTGGTCTATGATGCAAAGGAAATAGAGAGAGCACTTCAATAATACAACAAAGGTTTTTCCTTCCTTCTCGCCCACATTTATATTGATTGTTTGATGATGTCAACTACCAAGCACATAATAAAGATGTGACACATATTTTTCTTCCATGCCTAGTGGCTAGAAAAGGATATGACAACTTTCAATTTCCGCTACTATCTCTATTCTTTTTAACTTGAAGATTTCTATTGTTTTCATACCAATTGAAGATCACCTGCTAATTTTGATGCCCACTTCTTTACAATATTGGCCAAGTCTCTTTATTTGTATACAATTGAAGAAAAATAAGATTTGAGTGTCGTAAATTTAAAAAATTTCTCATCTTTTATAGAAATGTAGTTGTGAAATATCCTTGACAAGGTTCAAGATTATTTTATCTAGTAAGAAATTACAATGTTTCTTGACATATGAGAAATTTCCAACTTTGGCCTTTGTGGCCCAATTGAGTACAATTTTTTATGTAAATGTCATGACAAGGATCAAGTTTGATGAATTTCTTCCTTCCTTGCTATCCCATGGAAATTTCTCAAATTAGTGGGAAAAAATGCAGCTTTGGTTTGATCCTTGAAAGCTTCACATAAGGCATGTGGACTAAACCTTCTACAATAGAGAACTAAGAATAGGCCTATTGCTTGTCACAAAGATAATAATCTCTTGTGATTGAGTTGAGGAAAAAGAGACCTCTAATTGATCATTTTAGTAGGTAGGAACTTAATTCTTAACCCTGCCCATGTGTACTTCTATAGCTGGTTAGAGAGGAAATTCCTTGCAATATGCAAATTGCCTGCTATACTGGCCATTGTTATTCTTAGCTTAGGGGAGCAATAATTTTAAGGTGGAATTACCAGACGTTGGAATATCCAATATAATTAATTAAAATGTAGAAGGGAGCAAAATCATGTGAGAAAATTGGCAAGGTGGATGCTCACTGATATACTAGTTTATATGGGTGACTGCTGGTATACAATCTGTTTTGTTGCCCATCACTTTAATTCTGTTTTTCAGTCACTCAATAATGAATTATAATTTAATTTTTTTCTTCTTTTATACCTCTAGGGCTCTAATTTTAAATCCAGCCTCTTATAGTGAATTCAACTGGTACTCATTATGGACCCTACACATTGAGTTATGTGTTTGTATAATTGTCTTTGTAGAGATCATTTGAGGACTAACAATGCAGGAACAATAGGTCACAAGGAAAATATAGAGGTAAAGGAGGTAAGGATAGTGAAGTTGCATGACAGTATTGTTGTAGGGACTATTGAGTGTCCTTTGGCTATGAATAAGGATGAGAAACAAGTTGAGTTTGTAGGTACAGGGGTACATAAGCCTGCTATAACAGTGATGAGCCAGTTGATGGAGTAAACAATAAAGGATAGAAAAAATAGGGTATTAAGGACAGTTGCAGGCATGTGCATGACAAAGAAAAGGAACAAATTCAAAGAGTTGTTAACAACAGTTTGTTTACAGGTGTAGAACATGGTAAACACTCAAATGTTGGGCAAAGGAAAGATAAAGGACTGATGACAGGGGTAGAAATACAAAGTACACAACAGGGCAGACCTAAGCAAGGATATGAGATTGAGTTGAAGGTAGTTCATGGTGCTGGTTTTGCTAATACTTGTTTATGTGCAAGTACAGGTGAAAGGAATCAAGTAAATGCTGGTTCAAGAATGGATAAAGAGAAGACCTCAGGACTGAAAAATACAAACACAATCATATACAAATGTCAACACATTTTCCAATACAAGACAGTTTGGAGAACAAGGACTGAACCAGTGGTAGGAAATTGTGGATCCTAGGAGCATGTATGGAAGTTGGTGGGGTTGGTATCAACCTCCACTCATGGGACCTGAGTTTATTTTAGGGGGGTTGTATGGTGCAGGGGCACCTACAACTATGCTTCAAAATTTGGTATGGTAAAATGTAATAGGTTGATTTTAGGAGGGTCATGAGTAATTTAAATTGTTTTGAGTCTTTTTATTCTAAATAAGGTCAGTTAAGACCGTTTATGTTGAAATTAGGTGAGTTGGAGTTTTGGGGAGTCCAGTTGTTCAAGATTGCACAAAACAGATGCAATTATTTAAGATGTAATTTTGAGGGAATAGGAGGGGTCAATGTTTAAAATGTAGTTAGAAACATTGGGAATTTGGAGAACCAAATTATAATTGCTCTAAAAACCCTTAAAGGGCTCGAAGGAAAAGTTTGGTTGATTCATTTGAAGAAAAATTCAAACAAAACACAACATTCTCTGCATATTCCTGTGTTTTAGATATTTGTTTCTTCTGTACAGACTTGTACAGATTTGGGAAGCCTTGAAATTCATTGGATGTTATACTGACTTGTTCTAAGTACTTTTAGAACTTATTTTGATTGCTTTTTATTCATTTTAAAAGGAGATCTCAGAAGTTTTCATTGATAGCCTGTTAATAACACATTGAAGGAGATCTTCAGAATTCAACTGGTACTCATTATGGACCCTACACATTGAGTTATGTGTTTGTATAATTGTCTTTATAAAGATCATTTGAGGACTAACAATGTAGGAACAATAGGTCACAAGGAAAATATAGAGGTAAAGGAGGTAAGGATAGTGAAGTTGCATGACAGTATTGTTGTAGGGACTATTAAGTGTCCTATGGCTATGAATAATGATGAGAAACAAGTTGAGTTTGCAGGTACAGGGGTACATAAGCCTGCTATAATAGTGATGGAGCCATTTGATGGAGTAAACAATAAAGGACAGAAAAAATAGGGTATTAAGGACAGTTGTAGGCATGTGCATGGAAAAGAAAAGGAACAAAGTCAAAGATTTGTTAACAACAATTTGTTTATAGGTGTAGAACATGGTAAACACTCAAATTTTGGGCAGAGGAAAGATAAAGGACTGATGATAGGGGTAGAAATACAAAGTGCACAACAGGGTAGACCTAAGCAAGGATATGAGATTGAGTTGAAGGCAGTTCATGGTGTTGGTTTTGCTAATACTTGTTTGTGTGTAGGTACAGGTGAAAGGAAGCAAGTAAATGTTGAGCCAAGAATGGATAAAGAGCAGACCTCAAGACTAAAAATACAAACACAATCATATGAAAATGTCAACACATTTTCCAATACAGGATAGTTTGGTATGGTAAAATGTAATAGGTTTATTTTAGGAGGGTCATGAGTAATTTAAAGTGTTATGTGTCTTTTTATTCTAAATAAGGTCAGCTAAGACCATTTATGTTGAAATTAGGTGAGTTGGAGTTTTGGGGAGTCAAGTTGTTCAAGATTGCACAAAACAGATGCAATTATTTAAGATGTAATTTTGAGGGAATAGGAGGGGTCGGTGTTTAAAAGGTAGTTAGAAACATTGGGAAGTTGGAGAACCAAATTATAATTGCTCTATAAAGCCTTAAAGGGCTCGAAGGAAAATTTTGGTTGATTCATTTGAAGAAAAATTCAAACAAAACACAACGTTCGTTGCATATTCCTATGTTTTTGATGTTTGTTTCTTCTATACGGACTTGTACAAATTTGGGAATCCTTGAAATTCATTGGATGTTATACTGACTTGTTCTAAGTACCTTTAGAACTTATTTTGATTTCTTTTTAGTCATTTTAAAAGGAGATCTCAGAAGTTTTCATTGACAACCTATTAATAACACATTGAAGGAGATCTTCAGAATTCAACTAGTACTCATTATGGACCCTACACATTGAGTTATGTGTTTGTATAATTGTCTTTGTAGAGATCATTTGAGGACTAACAATGCAGGAACAACAGGTCACAAGGAAAATATAGAGGTAAAGGAGGTAAGGATAGTGAAGTTGCATGACAGTATTGTTGTAGGGACTATTGAGTGTCCTGTGGCTATGAATAAGCATGAGAAACAAGTTGAGTTTGCAGGTACAGGGGTACATAAGCCTGCTATAACTATGATGGAGCTAGTTGATGGAGTAAACAATAAAGGATAGAAAAAATAGGGTATTAAGGACAGATGGAGGCATGTGCATGGAAAAGAAAAGGAACAAAGTCAAAGAGTTGTTAACAACAGTTTGTTTACAGGTGTAGAACATGGTAAACACTCAAATTTTGGGCAGAGGAAAGATAAAGGGCTGATGATAGGGGTAGAAATACAAAGTGTACAACATGGAAGACTAAGCAAGGATATGAGATTGCAAATACAAACTTTACAACTTCATTCAATGGCACATGATGGCTGCAAATACAAACTTTGTCTTTAGAAGCACAATCATAACATATGTCACCTTGCATTGAGTCAAAATAACAAATAAATACTTTTACAACATCTGCCCTTTCATTATACCATTAGTTCCTTATGACTGTCCTTCAAGGTATAACAAAGACACTCTTTGATTACAAACAAAAATTTGGATCTCTAAGACACAATCAATATAGTCTATACTTGATACACCTTCATATGAGTTGAAATGACAAGATCACATTCATTGCACAGCCTGCCCAATCATCTTTTTTCCATTCTTTATGACTATCTACTAAGTGTGCTACAATGGTTCGCCTAAGTCACAACCTTAACTTCATCTTCCCAAACACGAAAGGCTGAGCCAACACTTTGAGAAACGTTGCTAGACTTGAAACAACATGAACAAACCCTTTTTTTTCACCCTAAGAACTCAGTTAAGGAGTGCTTCCTCCATTACTCTGCCCTATTCCTACTAGGTCTTCCATAGGTCTGACAGAGCTTCCCTTCAAACACAGTCCCTCAATACTAATTGTAAACAACCTTTAAGGTGCCCTTCATCATGTATTAAAACATATCGAAGACTCACCATAAGTTCCTTGAAGAAGAATGCACAAATTCAGACTGTCTATGTTCCATAACAAAGTTAATTAGGTTTGCACAGTGAAAAGTATTGCTACAAATGGTTAAACATCTACAGATCCCAACATAGTGTTAAAATCAAACAAGGCAACATTACACAGTGCAAAGAGAGTGATCAGATAGAGCTAATACAAAATGCCATCATTTAGGCACTCAAACCAATAGGGAATACTTCGTCCTCATTTCACTCTCTATTAGAAATAATTAATGTATGAGTAAAAAAAGAAAAAAGAAAAAGGGCATCACGTCTCCAAGGTGTTTTCCATCACAGAATCAAGGAGGTTATTTAAACCTTTAAAATTTCCTATTATATTCAAGTGTTGCAGCTGTGAGAAGTTGACAATGGAATTGGGGAGGTTATTTAAACCTCTGCAACTTTCTATTTTCAAGTGTTGCAGATGTGATAGGTTGCCAATGGAATCAGGAAGGTTATTTAAACCTCTACAGTCTTCTATGTTCAAGTGTTACAGTTGTGACAGGTTGCCAGTAGAATCAAGGGGGTTATTTAAACTTTTACACATTTCTATGTTCAAGTGCTACAACTTTAAGTACATGTTTCCCTAAAACAGACACAACTGTGAAAGTAGAAAATTACATGCATGGAAGGCAAATGTACACAAATAGGACAAGCAAGAAAAATTGATTGTCAAACTGCAATAGGACCATATTTTTAATTCAAATATTGTATGATTATATGATCTTGAACCCTCCCCATTTCATTTTAATGTAGATGTTGTTTCATGGTATATTTTGAAGAGCCTTGATAGTGTCTCAATTGAGCCCTACTTGGGAACATATGACACCATCAAAGCTCTTCAGCAAAACACAATCAATGGCTTCATGCAATTAATAAAAGAAGAGACCTTCTATACATTCCAACACATACAAATAATCATCTCCAACCAAAAAACAAAGCACCAAAACACAAAAAGGTAGACATGGGAAAGCTTCCATTTGGTCCTCTAGCTTTGGACTCCTGAAGGGGAAGGCATGTTGCATACATAACTACAATAATTGAATAATATTTGTGTAAAAGGAGCTATTCTTTAGCTAAGGTTATATGTTGTTTAATATTTTAATTATTGTACAGTAAAAGGCAACCTATCATGATATGGGGGAGAATCTCAAATAACTGGGCCATTCTAGAAATCATGAGTAAGGTAGGTTCACCATATTTAGTCAATGTTTCTTTCTATGTAGTTTGTGTGGGAAGCTACTCATTTTGTTATATATAAAGTTTACCCGTATGTATCTATTTACCCCTAAATATCTATTTTATTTGTATATTAATATAACTATATGTAATAATTTCACATCTTTTGGAGAAGAGTGTCCATAGCTTTTGTATTCATAGGCGAGTTTGGGTGTGTAAATGATCTCATTCATCTTATTATTGTGTAATTGTGTTTGTAAAGGTTGCAGGTACACTTCATACGAGAGACAAACACTACATAGAAATGCCTCAAAGAGATGTGGTTGCATGGAATTCCATGATTGTTGTGTTTTTTGCATAATGGGCTTCTTAATGAAGCCTTGAAACTCTTTAAGCAGGGGGTAGAGTATGAGTTAATCTTAATGTGAGTTGAGATGAGGGTCCTAAGATGAACAAACTTCTATTGCAAGCATTGTCATAACAGAGGATCCAATTCAATATATACCTCCAGCAATGAATAATTTTAAGCAAGCACATGTTTATTCAGAGGTCATTTATTCAAACAAGAACCTAGTAATGGAAAATGACAAAGAACATTGTAGACTTGTAAGGGATATAGAGGTGGATGATTTTAATATGATGGATGTTGACAACAAAAATCTAAGAAAAGAAGAACAAGAACAAAGACATAGTCTAGAATTAGCACAATCAGACAATAAGGGCATCAAAGAAACAGAGGAAAATGAGGTGGCATCTAACCATGGCTTGATGGATTCTCAAAAACAAGAGAAAAAAGAAAAATTCACTAAGAAGAATATTGCTACTTCACATGGGAAAAGAGCTAAAGTCCCCCATAAGGGAACACCCATTCCATCAAAAACACCATCCAATGTTACATCCAGGACATCAAAACTTCGGGTATCATCAGGGCCTAAATATTCTGTGAGGGGTCTTCCAAAGGTTTCAACAAAACCATACAGTGGTGTTGTGATTAGGAAGGAGGCTGATGTGGATGCAACCAAGAGGAAAAAAATTGTTTCCTTGATTGCATTGATTAATCCTAGAACAGATAAAAGAGCATCGACTAGACAGGCCCTCAGGGACAAGAAACAAGCCTCAAAAGCATAACTAAATAGCTCAACCGTGACCATAACTTCAAAAAAAGAGGTTTCTGCCAATGGGGCACTGAAGACAGCTGTCTCGAGGACACCTCATAAAGAGCAAACTAGGCATCAAAATGATAATTTGACAGCTCCAAAGAACAAAAACGAAGAAAAAACAACCTGAATCAAAAATAGGAGGAGATGCAACTAAATCAACTTCTGCAAGGTCTCACAAATCTCTCAATGCAAGTAGGTTGGATAACAAAGCAAATGGAGTAGTTTTCAGCTTCAAAAGTGATGAAAGAGCAGAGAAGATAAAAGAGTTCTATATGAAATTGGAAGAAAAGATGAATGCTAAGGAAGCTAAGATGAACCAAATTCTTATTTCCATAACAAACAACAATAAAAGTAATTGTATTTACATTAAATTGATTTCCTCTTCACAGAAAGCAAGAAGAGAAGCATCAACAAATGGAATAAAAAATGTAGTAAAGCCATTTTTTTCTTGTAACAAAAATCATTCACATGATGGAATAGAACTCAATATATCATGTTATGCTACAAAAACCTTGATGACATAAGGTGAACTATGAAACATAACATCATTCAAAAGAAAGAATCAATAGGAATCCATCCAATGACCTTGTGGCCCCCAGGAGTCTAGACCTCAATGGAAAACCTGGTAAAAAGATCAAACTCAAGATGCAATCATGAGATGAGAATTCTAATATTGATAAGAACATTTCAGGCTTCCCAGACATGAAAATTAGTACAAAAAGATATCAGAGGACCCCAGTACAAGGAAAATGTAAGATAGTAGAAAAAAAATCACCAAACTATTCTAAGTACAAATAAATATTATTGACTTCCATCACAACTTCTCTCCAACAGAACTCGTAACAGCCATGCAAAAATATGACTACAGAGTTATATCAGTGTCTACTTAGTCCCCATATAGTTTTTCATTTTCATCTCCAACTACAACAACCCCCTTCTAGTGAAACCCTCTTGAAATTGCTATCATCACAATGAAACCAAATCCTCATTTTCAAAGCATTAAAATTGCAACATTGAAAACATCTATGAGCAGACCTATAACACCCTCATATTTTTATCATCTTTCACTTCTTTGATTCCCCAGTGCACCGAGTCTCCTCTTTGTGCATTCCTTATGTTGAACAAGTCAATTAGTGTCAAATCTAACTTGACATATGCTGAAAATCTATTTTTTTTGCTATTATCAAGACCAAAAATAGAGTTATCTTAGATTTGTCATTGAGAATGGAATTTGAACTTGTCCTCAAGAGTAGAATCTCTATTGGATACCATCAATCAATCAATCACTATTGGCATCTCTAGTTTCATCAGAATATGAGGAAGATGATGACACTATAGGGCGGATAGAAGTAAATTACAAGAAGGCATCCCTGAAAAAACAATCACATGGTTCTTTGGTCTCACTGGAAAAAGGGTTTGGCCTGATTTTCAGACTTGGTACCATTCTTAGTAGTAAATATGGATATACCCGTGTGAGTTGTTACAACAAGCATATATTTCTCTTTACAATATGTATTTAATGGTTTCATTTTGGGCCAGGGCCCCTTAATAGACACCCATAATTTAACCAAAAAACAAACAAACAAACAAAAAAATATTAAGGAAATGTAAACAAAATGATTTCCTTAAGAGGAAAATTACCACATAAATTCCCTTGATGAGCAGCAGTTTTTTGAGATATGTTCCAACCAAATCCCCTTCAACAAGAAAATAAAATGGCCGAGGTTTTTTTTGCACAAAAAAATGCACTTTTGAGACAGATAAAAAAAACATCACTTTCCAATTAAAATATGCTAACTATTAATTTGCATCAGTATATTAAATTAGATCAAAGAGAGAAATCTGTTATAAGAAATTTCATTTCATGAAAGTTGTTTTAAGGCAATACCCATACAATAAAAATAAGGTCAGAGACTAGCACAACAATCAAAATGCTAAGAAAAAAAACAATGTTCCATGAACAAAATAATTGATAGTAGAAAGGATATCATCAAATGGGTACAACTAGTAAGGAATTGTACATAAAGCATATTTTAAAGTTGGACCACCTGAGCTAAGTAACACTTCAAAACTTCTTGTCGCACGCCATTGCAAAGAGTAGTGAACCCATCCGCCATGACTACCTTGAAGCCTTCAAAATTCTACTTCTTATTGTAACTGGTATCCTTCATGCTAGAAGAATCTCCTCCATCTCTTTATTTTTAAGATTGATTGAAAGTGAATGATCTGAAGATGACTTTTTAGGAAAGAATTAATTAACAATCTGATTTGTTATAATAGCAAGTAGTGGTGCTTCCATGCCATCCTGTAATTAGAATTTGACAACAACAATGAGGCACATAAATATGGGATAGTAGAAGTTATTTCTAGTTTGTATTTTGAAATCTATATTTTAAGATTGATTTTCTTTTTTTAATATTAGCATATGTAAGTTTTATTATACTGTTATTATCTTTATTTTCTTGTCTTTATCTGAAATTTAACGAGCTGACAACTTAATTAGCTAGCATAGGGGATGGCTAGTAAATAAGATAAAAAATTTCAATATGACAAAGTAAATATTTGTGAAAAATGGTAGTGCAAAATGTATTTAATTGGTGAGCACTTCAAAGTGATTCTCTGTGATTTCTCTATGTTGTTCAAACATGCTTAAGTTTTGGAGCTCTTTGGGAAATACTAATAGCTGATGCATCAATGTCTCTTTGCTCCAATTCCTAGAATCGGGATGTTTTTACAATATAAATGAACAAACCATAAGTTATCTTGGGAGAGTTGTCCATCCTTACTGACCACTTAAAATTCTTTAGTATTACATAACACGCAACATCCAGTGAAATTTTTGTTGTATTGCAGCTTTGTTGAACAACCGTGGGTGGCCTTTTGGTGATTTCCTAGAGGTATTTGAAAATATTTGCCTCTCTTGTTATACAAGATGATAATAAGAGGCTGCTATTTTCATCATAATTATGAATTCATGAGCCTTTTTTTCAATTTCGTGCATAGATACTACTTTGGGTGAAGATGACAAAGTTATCAGCCCCAAAACCTTAAAAAATATATTTTAATATTTTTTTTGGGTCCAACAAGCATTGACTATCACATTAATCCTGATAGCCTTGCATTATCTTGTTCTTTTGAGTTTTGCATGTTGAGGACGGGTTTGCTAATTCTTTGTCATGGTTCTACATTTTGCTCAATCTCTAAGCAGCTATATCAAGGTTAGACACCAAAAGTTTTCTTGTAATATTTCCTTAGTGTTTACTTGGTGACATGTGTTCTAGTTGAACTTTTGTAGGTATGTCTCAAAAATGCAAGAATATCTATAACAAAATATTGTTGGAATGAATGTTCTCGTCTCTACAATGTAGTCATTTTAATTTTAATATATCATGACATTTGAGTTTGACTAATTGACATTATAGTAATTTTAATTTTTTATGGTTGATTTGTTTATTTTGTAATGATATGTGGTATTATGAACTTATACTGCTGAAAATATGCATACATTTCTGATTTTTATATGTTTTGTATGTACATGCCCAACCCACAAACCAAAATTTGATCTAGTACCAAGATGGGTAACTTAGTGATATAGTTGATTTTCTGATTTTCATTTGTCTTTTGTGTATCCCCTACTTTTTTGCTTTGGACAATTTGAAGTAAGAAAAAAAAGAGTAAAATGAAAATTGGTAATCCTCTTTTGATTTTAAAGTTTTAAGATTCAATTATTAGTATATAATATTTAGTTTTTTTTTTTTAAATATTGGTACTGAGTCAAATTAGAATTGCATATTTTGTATATCCTCTGCTTCTTCATGAGAACTGAAGTGAGAAAAACAAAAGTGAAATCCTTGTTTGACAAATGTTGAAACAAGAATTCCAAAAAAAAATTCTACATTTTGTAAGACCTAAAGTAAAAAAAACAAAAGGAGAATCCTTGTGTCTTGGGCCCTTGCATTTGCATTAAGTTAATGGAATGAAGTTAAATGTTAAATTTCATTTCTTGCAATGTCAACATGAGTTCTAATAGCATAGAGTGCCCATAAGGAGGCTCAAAACCCTAACATTAAAATTCAAAACCAAAGTCAAATGGAGAACATACATGTGGGGGGGATAACGAAACTAGTTCAATTGCCCTTCCAAATTACTATAAGACTTTGCAAAGGGTCCATTCAATAAAAAGGTGCCTCTAAAACAATTTGTTACAAAGTTGTCAATGAACAAATCAAATAGGCTATGTAAATGCCAATTTTGTGGCATAAATTCTATGGCAGTCTTATTAAAGTTAATGCCCATCTTCTTCATACCTAGCAAGAGTGTTGAAACATGTAAAAATTTGTCATTGAAATAGTAATGAGAGGTACAAAAAGTGTTTGGTGACTGCAATGAGCCAAAAAAAATCACACCACCTAAGCTAGGGATGGTGGAACTTCACAACAATCACAGGCAATGCCAGAGGTTCTATTTCTCTATCCAATGCAGCAAAGACTAAGAAAAAACATAGGGTGACAAGTTATTCATCCAACTTGGTGGTAAATATGTTTAATGTTCAAATAAAAGATGAGGTAAACGATGTCATTGGAAAATTCTTCTTTGCCAATGACTTTCCATCCCATGTTGTTTTCTCTTCTTATTGTAAGGAAGTTTTGGCTAAGATTATAAGAGCAAGACCTTCATATGTGCCCCTATGGGAGATGAAACTAATGACCGCAATCTTGGATAAGAACTATTCTAAGATTTACATTCTTACTAAGAAAATGAAGGTTGGAGAGGAGCTAATATTGGTGTTGATGGTGGAAGTTGAAAGGTCTTCCTTAATTGTCATCTTCATCAAGCTCACTCCTTTGTTTCCTTTGGTCTCCTTAATCTTATTTTGTTATGTTTGGTTATGTCTTTAAGTCCTCTTGTTTAAATTTTTGTATTGTTGATAGTTAATTTAGGTAGGCTTGCTTTTTTTATATTGGGTTTGGTTAGATTTTGAGTTATTCCTATCCTCCTTGGTCGTTTATCCTACATTTATTTTGTGGGTGTGATTTTGGTTTCAGTGACATATACATGCAAGGGAATGGGAAGCATAAAGAAGGTGATTAATGGGGATGGAAATGGAGGTAAATCGTTCAAAGATGTCCTCCTTGCTGGTGAAGGTCCACTAGTTTGTGGAGGTCCAAATTTTTTGGTTCCTAGTGCAAGGTCAATTCAAGCATAGGACAAAGATGAAGGCATAAAAAATGAGCATGTGGTTACTCTTTCCCTTGTTCCTAATGAGCATATGGCGGGAATTTTGGAAAAGGAAGAATTCAAGCTTAAATGATTTGGTATATTCTTTGTTTGTTTGTTTAACTCCAAATGCTTTGCCTTCTTGCAAGTTTTTTATGACTAGTTGTCCTATGTTTGGACGGTGTTTTAGGAAAGGAAAAATGTGGGCTTAAATCAATTGGTATATTTTTATCTATTTAACTCCAGATGCTTTTCCTTCTTGGAAGTATTTTGATGATTATTTGTCCTCTATTTGTGACGAAAACTAGGTCTTTATGTTTCATTATGTCAAATATTACATAAAGGCTCATTTTTTGTTTGTCTTAAGAACAATGCCATGCAAAAAAGAATTCTTAGTAAATGATTTTGGAATGTTGGTAAATCACTCTTTTGAGCTTTTACTTGGGATCCTATCTTAAACCTAGAAGAGGTGGTTTTGAAATCTTCTCCTAAATGGATTAAGTTCTGCAATGTACCTCCTCTAGTTTTTTTGTTGCCTCAACTGTTAAATCCTATGGGGGAAGTTAGTAAATTGGAAGATACTAGAGTTTCTCTTCCTCATATGAATGATAGGATTTCATTCTCTTTGAAGCATGATGTTATTCCTCTAGAATTTATCTATGTTCCTTTACATTAGTTTTTGCAAAATATCCAAATTAATAGACTAGGAAGTTTGAATGCCTTTCTTTTGTTAAAATGATATTCATATGAGGTTGGCTTTCCCTTTGTTAAAAGGAAATGGGGCAAGAAATTCTAATGTTCAAATGATGTCGATTCTTCCAAGGATATTAATAAGGGTAATATGAAACTTGGTGATAGTTTTGGTGATATTTATAAGGAGGATATTAACAGTATTGAAGAGGATTTACTCCCTCAAGTTGTTAAGGAAATAGTGAGGAATATTTTATTATTCTGACTACTTCTATATTACACCTTCTTGTTTGGATAGGTCTCCTAATATCTCTGTTTTACCTTCCTTGGTATTTGAAATTAATCAGAATAATTCAAGATTGTTAGATGGGGTGTAAAGTTTTGGGCCTTTAGTGAGCTCTATTAAACCAAAGCATTCTAGTCAAAATTCCTCTAAAGGGGTTATTAAAATAGACCCTGGTTCTAAAAATAGTAAACACTCTTCAAAAAGACAAAAATGATTCTAGTGATGCTAATGGATGTGATGTTTCTATGGATGATTGTAAGTCTAGGGCCTCCACAAGAGGGGGGAATGTAATGGCATTCACTCTTATTTTGAAAGGTTGAGTGAAAGGGGAAACATTTCCCCTTCTTGTTGATCTTCTGCCCTCTCTTTAATTTTCTTGATGAAAATTTTAAGCTGGAACATTAAGAGACCTTGAGGCCCATGAAAAGAAGTATCTAATTCAATCTCTTTGAAAAACTAAGCCTAACCATTATTGTTTGTTGCTTCGAGAGGTTAATTCTATGGGATGTTATTTGGATCGGGTTTGTAAAGTTATTTGGCCTAACTCTGTTGTTTTTTCATCCAAACATGTTTCAAAGAGGGGAGAAGTTTCTATTCTACATAATCCTTCCTTGGGCCGGAATGTTGTTAGGAATGAGTGTTCTCCTTGTTAAACAGTGGTGTGGATTGAATTGAATCTTGATAATAGAAATTTTGGTAACTGTTCATTATATGTTCTTAATGGTTGCAAATTTGATTGAAATGTAATGGGAATTTTTTGCAATAAATTTAAAAGGAAAATAAATCTTGTTGACCCTTTAATGGGTTGTAAAATACTAAAAAGGATAGTAAATGAATATGGCTTACATGGTCTAATTTTCAGAAAGGGAATAAAAAGGTATTTTCTAGGCTTGACAAGTTTATGGAGGATAAATCGTTCTTTTACATTCTCTTGTCCATAATAGCAATGTGTTGTAGGTGCTCTATGCTAACTTATCTAATCATCACCCAGTGAAAATGGATTCATTTCCTATCTCATCCTGCTAAGTCCCCTTGTTCCTTCAAAGGAATTTATAAACTTAATATATCTCACTTGAAAGATCCCTCCTGTGCTAACACTTTGTCTAATCTTTGGCTCTTATATGTGTAGGTGGGATAAAGTTAAAAAAAATTGTTGTTTCATTTATAATAATTTTTGGTAGGCATAAAGCCAAGGTCAGATCTGAAAGAGTTAGAAGGCTGCAAGAGAAATTAATTTTTGAAGAAAATAAACTTCAAAGTATTCCTTTTCATGTATCATTGCAAAATGAGGCTGTAGATTGTAAACATTTTTTGAGATGTAATCAGTTTTATAAGGCCAGAGGAGCTAGGTATAGATCTAGACTTATGTGACTGCATTTGGGGGATACAGGTTCAAATTTGTCTTTCAAATTTCTGAAAGTCAAGAATGCAAAAGAGAATATTTATGTTATTGATATGAATGGTATTTTGTTGAAAGAAGAGTCCGATATCAGGTGTGATTTGTCTAATTTCTATGGAAATCTCTTTGCTAAAGCTAATGTTAATGGTGTTGTTGATAATGCAAGAAATATTGTGGCTAAGGTTGTTCCTTGCAAACTTAGTCATAGTAGTTCTATTGCATTAGATAATTTTTTTTCTCTTGACGAGGTTTATATTGCTATATGTCACACAAAGAAGAGGAAAGTTCCTAGTTGTGATAGGTTTCCTATGGAATTATGTAAAACTAATAGTCATACGGATTTCCCATTGTTAATAATGCAAGAAATATTGTGGCTAAGGTTGTTCCTTGCAAACTTAAGTCATAGTAGTTCTATTGCATTAGATAAATGCTTTTCTCTTGATGAGGTTTCTAATGCCTAGTTGTGATGTGACATATAGCATTAGAAACCTCATCAAGAGAAAAACATTTAAAATGGATGATGTTGTTTCATAAAATTATTGTTGGTGAGGTCATGTTGGGTCCTAAATCTAAATCTTGTTCGTTATGTGGTAAGGTTGAGTCTATCACTCATTTGGTTTTTTATTGTCCTTTCTCTAAGATGGTTTGGGAATGTTTTTAACCTACTTGGGATTCTGTGTTTGGTAACTCTAATATTAGTTGGTTTGATATTTTATATGGAAAAATATCATGTTCCTTTTCTCTTGGTAATTTTTTTTATAGATTATGGTTAGTCATGTTTTTAATTTTGCTTTCCAAGACACAAATATCTGCTTCAGCAATTGGAATGGATTTAGTAGGCTTGAATTAACATGAACTCATTTTATGCCTACTAAATCCATTCCAATTGCTGAAGAAAATATTTGTGTCTTGGAAAGAAAAATTTGTAGTTTGGTGGCTTATAGGCATTATAGTTGCACATTATGGACAATCATAACCAATTGATGAAATAAGAAAGGGTCGAGGTTGTAATTGTTTTATTTTGATAAATTGATGCTTACCAATTTGTCCTAAAGGCCATTGGGGGTTGGGGAACTTTGATTTTGCAATTTTAAATATTTGAATCAATTGATTGTGAAGGAAAAGGTGAATGGATAAGACAAGAATGTTTTGAGTTTTGATAGATCAGACTGAGAAAGTGAATTGTCTTACTTTGTACTCTGCATCAAGATCAAACCCATATGAGCAATAGTGAAAAATATCTTTATGTTTTTTTTTTTTTTGTAAACCTAATAATTGCTTTGCTAGTAGGGATTAAGTTTACACATCCACCATTTCAGGACAACTCTTTTAGGTTGTGCATAGGAGACTCGAACTTGGACAGAGCTTTTACAAGCTCATTCAAAAACCAATTGTCCACAATCCTAGCAAAGACTTGCATACCCACAAAATAACAGTAGAAGAAATATATGTCGCAAGTATTGTTTTCAAGGGAAAAATATAAAAAAAGACAATAATTAATCAAAAACCCTTAGCCCTTTATTTGAAATAATTTGTGTGCAGACTGAATTTTTTTTAGGGTTTTTTTAAGTTCTCTGAATTTCAAACTTCATGGATTAAATTCAGTGAACCATGTGACTTAGGTCTCTACTGATGGAAACAACTAAGGGATGTTCTTACTACCATTTTCAAGTAATCTTTCTTTCCCAAATAAAACTAAGAAATGTGTTGGACATAGTAGGGTACTTGTCTTTTGCTTGTCTTGTGTCCATGTTACACAAATGAAACATGCAATGTCGTTTACAAAGTTAAAAGATACACAACAATAGAATACCAATGTGGCCATTTCACATACCATATCTAAAGGAAATCCAAGTCATACCTGTGTCATGCATACAATTGTTTGTGTATTCACAGTCACACCACCATATAATGAAATAATTAGGAATTACTTTATAGTTGTCATCAGTAGGTGGAAAATTAGTTTGAGAACACTAATTTTATCAAATCTATTGAGATAAACAATGAAAATAGACTATTAATTCACAACAATCTGTTTTAGAATGAGTTTGTTTTGCATAAAGATCTAGGGGTTTTAACAATATTACCTGTTTGCTTGCAGACCCACGAGTTGAAGAAAATGACAGCTAGGGTATAATATTTTCTACAGATCCTGATCATTAAAAAGCCAATACAATGATCACTTCCTGCCACACCAATTGCAAGCCTTCCCGCCAGAAGAAATTGCATCCCGAGTGCGACGCCGCAGCTATAGCAGCAGATGGGAGAGCCAACTCAGAGCCATCGAAAAGATGGGGAAAAAAATCTATTTTAATTTTATGGAAAAGGTGTGGGAAAATTAATTAAAAAATAATAATAATTGAAATATGTTTAATTTCTATTGTCTTAATTTGAGATAAAGTAAAATAAAAATTATAACTTAAATATGTTTAAGATAAAAAATAGTTTAAAAAAAATTTGAAATATGTTTAATTTCTATTGTCTTAATTTGAGATAATGTAAAATAAAAAATATAACTTAAATATGTTTAAGATAAAACTAGCAATTGCACCTTGGTGTGCAATGGGTACGCTGAAGAGGTGTGGAAGGTCATTAAGAGAAAATTTGGGTCTATTTTTTGCATTCATCAAATGGTAGGGTCTTTATCAAATGATATTGTATATGTGAAAAAGGTCTCAATGTATTGTGAAGATTTCAATTTTTGTTTTTGCAAGTTTGTATAAATGTTCGAAAGGATATTTTATTTTCTTGGTACAAATAAGGACCAAAAAAAGTAGAAAATTTTGAAACATTCTAGATCATTGAAGAAACCCGCAATATTCAAAAAGCAAATGCACTCTTATGATGGATGTTAAAGGTGCAGTAAAGCCACCTAGACAATTGCCTTCAAAGGTGGGAACACAAACAAAAACACCAAGTGCAAAGTCAATACAATTATCTGATCCAAGAAAGGAAATGAGTAAGCTATGATTTGGTTCTTTGCAACATAGTATGGACAATGCAGTAATGACAAATGGTGTGCAAAGTAATAAGAAAAAGGCTCCTTCAATAATTTCTAGCGAAGTTAGAAATGATGAGCTTCAAAAGTGAATAATGCCACATCCTACAAGTGTGCAAAAACCACTTACTTCAAAGACTCCAATGCAAAAGCCTCGCTAGATCAAATAAAGCTTTCAATGTTTGTAAAGCCAATACCAAGACTTGTGAACAAATTTGAAGCAAGGTCAGTAGTGAGGCCAGTGCCAAAACCCAGACTTGTAAAAGTAATAGATAAAATTCACTTGTCCCCTATTTAAAGGTACACAACCAAAACTAACTCACTTCTATTAACACATGTATAATTTTAGTCTCTGCTATCTGATTTTAGTTAATTTACATACTCAACTTTTATATTAAAAATGTCACCTACATTTAATTAATTTTAGTCATTCAACTCACATTAGATATTTTAAAGGAGATGATTTTTATTTTTGGAAGTGTATTCTTGAAAATTATTTTATGTAAGAAATATATTGTAATATGGGTAAAAAATCATTTTAAAAAATTGGCATTCATAATTAAACATACTTATTCAAATTATACAACATATTTGTATGACAGACTATTAAATATTACAAATTTATATTTTAAAAAATTAATTTAAATTTACAAATTATGGATAACTCCTTTTCCAATAAGTATTAAGTTAGGTAGAATATAAATGGACTAGAATATCCAATTTATATCTATAATCTTGTTTGTCTATATCAAACGTCGTGCTACCTTGATCATAACTCCCCAAGGACACATACCATTCTTCGATTTTTCTCATGAAACAAGTAATCAAAAGTTAGTTTAATTTTATTTTATCTATCTCTCTTTCCCTTTCTATCTCTTATATTTCTATCTCTCTTGTATTATCTCTCTTTTTCTATTCCTTTCTCTTTCAATCTTTCTCTCCATCTATATCTCGATTCCTCTTTATCTCTATACCTCTATATTTCTTTGTCTCTATCTCTTTATTTTGTGTATCTCCATCTTTATCTCTTCTATTATAATTTAACTAATTTATATAATAATACTTGTAAACTATTTGTAATATCATTATTTTCCTCCAGTAAATGTAGAGTATGTAAACTTATAAGTAGCTTAGTATATATATGAGAATTGTATGCATATTTTTTTTCTAGACTGCATAGTTGGGCCCTTTGAGGAGTTGGGTATTCAATTTAGAAGAAACTTTGGTGTTCATATAATGATGACACCACAAAACAAAAAAATTATTCCACAAAAATATTAATTAGTAATTTTATTTGTAATATTTTATTATTAATTATGGCAGGCTACGATTGAACATAAGGTCTTGATGAAGTTTTTAGAGTATGTTTATTAAAATGACAATTATGGCCAAGATTTTAATAATTAATGAGCACATTTATTTAGTCATTTTTATATGTCTAATATTAGTCATTTATTTAGTCATTTAGTTTTGGTTTTACTCGATGACCAAATTAGTCACTTATAAATGACCAAATTAGTCATTTATTTGTCAAATTATACTAGTGTTAGTCACATGACTAAAACTTTTAGTCACGTAGTCATTTATTTGCCAAATTCTACTAGTGGCATTTCAACTGTTTATGCAAATGATGCATATATGTTAACTCGATCAGTGTTGTTACTTCAGTAGTTTGACTTCTATGATAACCAACCATTACACATTTCATCTACATCCTTCTACTATTTATTCATGCACATAAGTGGTCATCTTGTAATCATAAGTTTTGAGCTCTATTTACTCATCCTACGCATCAATAAACAACTCAACACAAGAGATGCAAATTGGCATATTAACACAACAATATTCAACTAAGTTATTGAAACTCAACTATCGATACCTCGTTCTCCATCCAGAGTTCAAAATCGTTCCACTTTTTTTTTTGTAACATATTCTTTTCAAATTGCTTTGCATGGCAGCCATATTTCTCCTCCTGTCAAAACATGGCACATGGACTACTTAAACTAACTAATATGCAATCATTTAATTTTTCCAAGGAAATAAAAAAATATATCATTTAACATACTAAATATACTTACAAATATATAGATCAAGGCCTGTAAACCTTTCTGGCCACTGCGATGCATGGCACGAAGTTTCTTGATCCTAGCCTTGAAGGCCTTGTCCTGAAACATATACTAATTGAATTTAACTATGCAATGTAAATAAAATTTAAATATCGTTTAATAAATTTGATATAATCTTATGAGAAAATTCAAATACCTGCATACTCTCCTCACTGGACTTCCTCCATGCATTGGACTTCTCATATGCTTTTACAAGCTCTTTCCATACTTTCACACTTACATCAATTGGCCTTCTTTTTTGCCTTAGCTCAGGGGGGATTTTTTTATCTTCTTTGTTTGGTTGCATTGAAATCTCTTGCATTTTTGAGACATTTGTAGCTTTATCTTCTTTATAGACCAACCTATGCCAAATTCAGTCTCCATGTCATGGATAACTTCTTTTTTCAGTTGCATGGGTATCTATGAGAATGGAAAATGTAGATGGTATTTGAACCGTTGAAGGAATGATTCCTTCAACCTATTCGCAAATGTTTTCCCAACATCTATCATTCGAACTTCCCCTGAAACCACCTCATAATCTATCTTCCTATTGTAGCTACCAATGCAAGATTGATAACATGGCGTGGTGGAAGAAGACTATGTCCCAGGAGTGGCTAGGACATCAGAAGTCTCTGCTCCCTGTTCCACATTCTTAGATTTTACTATCACTGATTTCCTCCTGGATATTTTGTTCAATCCAGGACTGGTTGGGGAATCAATTGATTCCCTTTGAAACAATTGATTTGTTTGCAATGTTTGAGGGGCATTACCAAATTGTTTTTCTATGTATCTAGAAAGCATTGTCCAGTCCACATTAACCAATTTTTTCATTGCCTCTACCCTCAATATGGAAGCCAATTCCTCTTTATCTTTGTCAATCTCATGTCCCTATATATATATATATTTAAAAAATAATTCTTCTTTTAAATTTTTAAATAAAAAACTAAAAACTACAATTCTTCTTTATCTTTGTTAGTCTCATGTCCCTATATATATATTTAAATTATATTTCTTCTTTTAAATTTTGAAATAAAAAACTAAAAAGTAAAATTCAAAGAAACAATGGAAACATTTACAAATCTATAAATTGACAATGAATTACCTCATTCTGGCCAGAGTCTACTGACAATGCTCACTTACTTCTATTGCTTGACATTTTGAGGTGACCTAGGGAAAATTATTTTTGTCCAGTCTGTGGAGGAAAATGAAGTACTCATTGTCAGGTATGAAAGTTTTCATCCAGTTTGTGGTATGAAAGTTTTGTTTTGTGGGCAAATATGTTCGCTGGGTTTGCTTAGTGTTGATAACCTAGGGAAAATATGTTCGCTGGCTTTGCTTAGTGTTGATAACCTTATCATGAAAAATATTTCATAATGCAATCTTGCATGAATTTTTCATGGCATTGTTGACTATGGCACGATTGGGAAAAACAAGCGGTTTCTGCATTTATTTTCAGCAGTTGCTCAACAGTGACATGTTCGCTGGGTTTTCTTAGTGTTGATAACTTAGAGCAAATATGTTCACTGGATTTGCTTAGTGTTGATAACCTTATCATGAAAACTCTTTCATAATGCAATCTTGCATGAATTTGTCACGACATTGGTGACTATGGCATGACTGGGAAAAACCAAGCGGTTTCTGCATTTATTTTCAACAGTTACTCAGCAGTGACCAACCCAATTCCCAGATTTGTCAAACAATTCACTATTTCCTTGATACCCAGGTTAGGGAAAGAATACAGAGGAATCCTGACTTTGTGCTATAATATTTTGAGCCAAAACTCAAATGGGTAGGGTAAATTTTTTTGTTGGTTTCTCAAACGTTTTACAATTTATAATGATGTAACAATTTAGAGGCCACGAACCAATAAACAATCATGAATTCAAATGCAATACAAAGAGAAGTAAAAAATCATGAATTCAATGAAGAAAAAAAATTGTAACCTTACCTATGGTGTCGCAAACTAAATCGAATTTCTCATCAGTTGCTAGTAGCACCCTACTCTCTTCCTTCGCACAACATTTTTCCCTTTTTTGTCACCTGATTTCTTCCTTCACGTGACATTTTTCCCTTTTTTTGTCATCTGATTTCTTCCTTCATGTGGGAAATTTTTAAATTTTTTATTTTGATTCAATAGTCGGCGTTAGTTAACACCAACTTTAGCACTGAATTTTGGTCGTTAATGTAATCTATTTGGGGCACCTAAGGTGGCACCAAGTGCGCCTATCATTGTTGTATAGTGAATATTTTCATTGTTGTGTATCATAGGATCTAGAGTGTTGGAAATAATTCCAACTCCTACCTTGTTTTTGTGACCATCATTGTCTTATGGCTCCTTCATCAGCTCGGTGTGCTAGAGTGGTTTTTACCGCCATCCCACAAGGTGCTTCAACCTTCTCAGCGGTAGTGCGGTGAAAGATTTTGTGGCGGCACAGGAGTCTTCCTTCTATTCCTGGTGGTGTTGTGGTGACTCCCGCAAGTCTTCTACAATTGGCGTGTGGTAGTGTGGTGACCATCATTTTCCCGTGACTCCTTCATCAGCTTGGTGCGGTAGAGCATTTTTTACCGTTGCCCCACAAGACTTTGCTTCTTCCTTCTCGGCAGTAGTGCAGTGAAAGATTTTGTGGAAACATTTTTATTCATAGAGGAGGCCATGGAGAGAGGACATGGACAACGTAGAAATACTAAATCGCTGAGAGGAAAGTGGGTGGAAATAGATGAGACAACAAAATATGCATATACAATAGAGGTAAGAAGAGAAAACAACCTCAACCAAAGGAGGAAGGTGTTTATGAATTCAAAAATGCTACAACATAGAGGAGATATCAATATATTTACTATGTTGTGTATCATAGGGGCGAGACAAGGTCATGGCAACAAATCGTGTCATATCAAATGAGGACACAACAGATGAAGCAGGACATCAGGTACTCAAATTTTTACTTAACTTAGGAAAAAATGATCTGATGGCATTTTGTGATACGTCCATCTTTTTTCACAGTATTATTAAAATTTATAATGTATTATCCAATCTTGACATAAATTAATGCATGTTGTTGATTATTTTAGATGGAGATTGGAGCAAATGCAGAGCCTAAGCATTCAACTAGCAAAAGAAGAAGATATGTATGTGGACGTGGACCTAAAACTATTAAATCACGTAGGTGATAGTGGGTGGAAGAGCATATGACAATGGATACTGGAGACACAACAAATGATTGCAGTGAAGAACAGGTAGGTATATATGTTCATACAATTTATATTTTTATTTTTTAAGCCATATTTGATTATATTTCTTTGAAATTGATACATTTATGATTTATCCAATTGTTTCCAAACATTAAATAATGCTTGTGTTTGTTGATGGGTAGAATATTTTGAAGAAAGAGTACATACTAATACCCAAGATCCAATTGGGTTATTAAGATTTGGACGGGATGATCCAAACCATCCTTTAAACCATACCAGGGCGACAAGAGCAAGATTGAAGAGAACACTACCACCTGAGAAATTTGAAGAGCTGATGAGAGTCGCATACACTAATGACATGCCACCTAGCCTTAATGATGATGATGATGATAGTGAAAATGTAGTGCATGAAGAAGGATTGAATGAAATGCTTATAGGTTTCTTTGGGGATGGAAACAATTATGAAAATAATGATGATATGGTTGACAATAACAATGATAGCAGGGGTAATTACCACCAACATAATGTTGATGATAACAACATCAAAGACTCCATCAAGCAAGCAACAAAGACACTCATGTTCAAATTAGGTGCAAGTAGAACCTCAAAACTGGAATGCACATTAATATTATTAGAAATCAAGTCACTATTTGGTTGGTTAGACCAAGGATTCACTACCCTACTGAAGTGAGTTGAAATCTATTTCTTACTTTGCATTGTCAATTGGTGTACATAATTCATAAACATTCATCAACTTCATTTATTTTTCCTTAAGGGGATTCTAAAACCATATATTGTATATAAACAGTCCTAGAAAGATTGACATATCAAAAATGTTCACCATAATTCAAACATTCAATTGATTTAATCTCTAGCAATCTTACAAGGCACTAAAAACTAAAATATTCCCTGAAGAGAATGTGTTGCCATCAACTTGCAAAGAGGCACGTCTGTTGTTGGTTGAGTTGGGGATTGAATATAAGAAAATTCATTCATGTAAAAATGATTGCATTTTATACAGAGATGAATATGAAAACAAGGAAGAATGCCCTGTATGCAAAGAGAAGAGATATTGTATAGATGTACAAGGTCCTACAGTTCCAAAGAAGGTTTTATGTCACACGCCAATTATACCTAGACTTAAGCGAATGTTCCATTGCAATTCACTAGCACAATTGATGGACTGGCATGCAAAGAACAAGAGTAAAGATGGATTCATGCAAATTTCGGCAGACTCCAAAGCAATGAAACATAGAGGAAAAATGGCCAACAAAATTCAAAGATGAACCACGCAGTATCAGGTTTATTCTTGTAATTGATGGAGTGTGCCCATTCTCTTTCCTGAGCTCAAATTATAGTGTTTGGCCAGTCAGATTGATAGTATACAATATTCCCCCATGGATGAGTGTTAGAAAGGAGCACCTTATGTTGACTCTCATTGTTCCAAGAAAACATCAAGTTAAAAACATGGATGTTTATCTTGTGCCTTTTATTGATGAGATGCAACTGCTATGGAAAGGCATAAGAATGTATGACATCACGTCCTCCATAAAATAGGTCCTTCATGTTGTATGGTGTGCTATTTTGGACTATTCATGATTTCCCAAGACTTGGTGTTTGTTCTGGTAAGATAAAATATTTACGTATTTACATTCATAATTTATTTTCATCCCAACTTTCATACTTAGTTTTATACTATTTTTTTTTATGTTATTAACATTACTTATTGAAATGAAGAGCTTCAAACAAAGGGGATATTTACGTTTCCAAGATGTGCGGGATAATTTCAAGGGCGGTATTCTAAAGATCTACATAAATTTATTTACGCAAACAAGGTTTTTCTACCACTATATCATAGGTTTAGAAATCGCCTGAAGAATCAATTTGATGGAAAAGTTGAAAATAGAGGCACTCCCATGATTATGGGTCCAAGTGATTGGCTTAAGAAGTATGAAGATACTGAATTGAAAGCTTGGGAGGATTTTTTTGATCGAGGTGATTCAATTGAAGAACCAAAACAAGTTGCAGTTAATATGCCAGAAGGAATGAAAAGGAAATCCATATTTTATGAGATCCCTTACTGGAAGGATCTATTAATATCTCACCTATTAGATCCTATGCACATCTTCAAAAATGTCCCAAATTATATATTTTGACACATATCAGGAAAAGAGAACACCTTGTCTTCGAGGAGAGATATTGCTCTTTCGTGTACCAAATTTGATAGAAAAATTTTGTGGCCAAACAGGGAAAATGAAACATATGCAGAAGCTCCATGGATTTTGAAAAAAAAAAGAGCTAGACCAACAAAAAGTTGTCATCCGTTCAATAAGGACACCTACTGGCTATGGGTCATCATTGGCTAAAGCTTTTACAGTTGATGGACATATCACAGGATTTAAAACACATGATTTTCATAATTTAATGAAGGTATTATATATCAACATTTAACATTTATTGGTAACATTGATTAAGCACTAAATTTATCTTGATATTTTGTTGTGTGAGAAAAAATTACTAATGACCTTTTCATAAATGTGTTTGATAGCATATCACACCATTGATGTAATTAGGGGGGTTTCCTTTCTTACAGTTGACTTAAGGAATGTCATAAGTCGATTGTCAGCAGTTACAAGGTATGTGGTTATATGAAACGTTCATGTGTGAGAGACATAGAGATATTATATTGCATTTTAATTTATGACTAAAGGTTCATACTAATTTACTATTCTTATATTAGGTGGGTGACCTCCAAGGAGATCCATGAATCTGAAGTGCCAAAGTGGAAGAAGGAAATTGCAGAAATTGTATGTGTATTTGAGAAGGAGCTCCCTACAAGTCTCATGGACCTACAAGTCCATTTACTTATACACTTAGTCAAGGACATTGAATTGGTGGGTTTCGTATCAACAAGGTGGATGTTTTTCTTTGAGAGGTATATGAAAAATCTTAAAAGATATGTCCAACAAAAGGAACATCGAGAGGGCTACATGACTGAAGGGTATGTATTGAATGAAGAATTTTTCTTCCTGTGTGAATTCTGACGTGTCTGGGATGAAGATTGAGCATCAGATATTATTGATGGAGAAAATCCACAATCTAATGGTGTTGAAGTAAAAATTAGTAAATTGTAAATTCACGATCAGTGTGGTTTTTCTTGCAATCATTAATTTACTCTGTAATTTATTTGTCAAATTAATAGCATGACATTTGGAGTTTGAAATAAACATGTTGACATGTAATAGGTGTAGACGAAAGTTCTATACTCAACAAGTTCATTATGTACCACATGGACCTTATGAACAAAAGGATTGATCTGTATGATAAAAAGAGAGAAGAAGTGTTAGAAGCAAGGAGACAGTTTAAGAGATCGAACCCAAGGAATACTCCATTTCCCACTCAACTGCTTTGGGAATGGGGCAAAGATTGCCCACTAGAATGGGTTACTGAACAAATTCAAAATCAAATAGAAGATGCAAGTACAAATTCAAACATAATAGAAGATGAAATCAACATGTCTAGAGGATGTGAAAGAAATGTACAGTTGGAATTTTACAAAATGTTGTTTCCTTACAATTCTGACAGTCTTAACTATTTTAATATTCGTCATTATATTTGTTTTCACTAAAATAAATGGTCTTTCACATGTGAGGAAATATCTAGCAATTTGGGCATATGGTCAACATTATCGTGTAGAAAGTGTAGATGTAAAGAGAAGATCCTTGGATTTTGGCATCATGGTTGACTTTGAGCAATCCAGTCAATCAAGCTCAAAAGATAAGAATATAATTGAAGGGAATCTACAATATGTTGGGAAAATACAAGAAATTATTGAGTTGGATTACCGCTCTTTTAAATGTTGTATTTTTAAGTGTAGATGGTATGAAGCATTTGAGAGGACATGAAGACATGATACCCATAGCGGATTGTTTTCTATAGATTCCCCATCATTCCTACCAGAGGATAAGGAGCCTTGTGTTCTACCAGTTCATTGTGAGCAGGTATTTCTTTAACTCAAATAAGAAGCGGTACTGATCATTAATCTATTAATTCATAGCTTATTGTGAATATATGCATGTGTTTATTAATAAATAAAATTGTTATAACATATGTCTAATATATGTATGTCATTCATGTGTAGGTATTTTTCTATGAAGATATTTTGGACCAGAAATGGATATTTGTCATACATTATGATCCAGGATTAAGGCATGTATTTGACAATGCATTAGTGGATACTAAGCAAAACAATGATGACCAACAAAATGAGAGAGAGGGATTAGAGAACATCGAAGAAATTGACATCCATGATGATGTTGAAGATGGTTATGTTCAGGAAAAAGAAGACAACAATCCAAAGTTAGATGATGTTATGGAAGACAACAATATGGATGGTATAGAAAATGATGATGCAAATACATCTGGTAACAATATAGATGGTCTACAATCAAATTTCAATGTTGATGAAGATGATGCAGGTCAAGATGAGGATGATGATAATATTAAATACTTGAAAGAACATATGAACATTGACAATGATACACTGGATGACATTGTAGCAGACAATAATGTTAATGACCAAGACTTCTAAATTTTCAGAATTATTTGCAATCCATGTTTAAAAAATGATGATTCTTATGGCCTAAACTTTGAAATGCTTCTATAATATTATGTTGTACTTGGACAATTGAAAACCTGTTTTATTCTCCTAGCTGCAAGTTTGTTTATTTTTCATTATAATTCTAGACCAAACAACATTTGCGGGGATGGCCTTTTACACAAATATTAATTTGTATGAAGTTCACGAACCTATTGTCAAGTAGTAAATTCCTTTCATAGAAAACAAATGTAAATGCTTCATTTAAGAAAAGATAAGTAGTCTCTTTCTGAGGGTAATCCACATGCAAAAAGTAAAAAGCACATAAAAAAAATTATACAGTAGAAAATTAGATTCAATAAGTTATGTCTTATTTCATTTGCACACTTATCTTAAAGACATAGGGTATTCACCATACATTTCCCTTGACAAAGCAAACATGTGCTTTCATTTATTTTTACTGTATATCTCAAAAGTGAAATTGTTGTTATATAATGATAAACTGAGAAAATAATATATACAAAAAAATGCAAAGAAAATGTTTGAAATTTAACATGCAACCTATTGTGTTGCACTAAAAGGAATCAAGATTAACTGGGACAAGAAATAAAAAAAAAATTGATGATTGTTCTTAAAAGTGAATCTAGGATATGAAAAGTGTGGACAATGATGATGCTGAAATTGAAAACCTTGATTCTGATGACATTACTGTTTTATGTCATTAGAGATAAAGAGCACATAAAATTTTATATACATAGCAAATGAAGAATTGAAACTAGTAAAATGAAAATGTAAACACTATAAGATTTATCCTTAAACAATAATTCACATACTCACTTACAAAATAGGGTGAAGCATTTTTTATTCAAACTCTGTTTTCTTTAATAGACATAACAATAAAATAATATTTACAAGTACAAGAATATATACAATGTTTCATAGAAAATAAGGAATGTTTCATAGAATATACAAGTATAAGAATATTTACAAGTACAAGAATATATACACTGTTTCATAGAATATATACATTGTTTCATACACTTCTAAATTTTCATAGTTATTTGCAATCTGTTGGGTCTCAAGAACATAGGTTTTTAGACCATAAGGGGGTGCCAATCTCTAAGAGGACTTTAATCCTTAATACAAACCAATTAAAGTAAATTTTTTGAAAGGATTTTAATTCACACCAAACCAGAAACCAATCAAAGCATCCACACAGTAACATCAAATGTTCCCTAATAAATCTTGCAAATTTTAAACTTGAAAAGACCACTTTGGAGACAACAAAGCAAAAATAAGCATGAAAATCAACACAACAATTGAACACTGAAAATGGATTACGAGTTATAATGTATCTACTCCATTATATTTCTCAAAATATAAACATACATAACATGAGTTCTTTTGATATGAATAAGTGGATGAGATGGTCTAGTATCTATTCTAATGGATTGAAATGTGTTGGAAATATGTGCCTCAAACATCACAGGCTAAAACCTCCATTGGAGCCAAGTCGGTATGACATCTATCATGTCTGGCCGACTAGCAGATTGGTAACATCATGTTTTGTACAGGTCACTATGACCTAGCTTCTGTCTCACCGAATGTTTCTATCGCTGTGACATAGTGTATTCGCTATGACCTCTTATCACGTGGAGTTCTTTGGCTGATAGGCCATTCAATCGTAAATCGGGGAGACTCATGGTGACTATGGGCTTCGCAATAACTTATGTTGGTTCGGTGAGAAGTCTTAGCGAACAGTGAAGGTCACGCTGACGGGGACACACCCAAACGTTCATCGGAGTAACTCAAAGCGATCGGGGAAAGGTCTTAGCAAGATTGTTAAGTCTTGCCGACCATTCGGTGTTCAGTGTAACTGGAAGGGTTTCGGAGAAATGTCTTAGCGACTAAAGGATGTCTTGCCGATAGCCTATGGCTATCGAGGTAACCTGAATGATCTCGAGAAGAAGTCCCAGCAAAGAATGTAAGTCTCGCCGATGATAAGGGATCTTTGGTATAACTCTTGGTGATGGATGAACACTTCGGGGTAAGTCTTAGAGCTCGGTGTGATGTCTTAGCGAAAGTAACATGTCTCGCTAACAGTGCTTTATGTTGAAGCCTTCGGGGTAAGTCTTGGAGTTTGGTATGTTCTCTCGGTGAAAGATGTAAGTCTTGTCGACTATTCTTTGGAGCTCGATATGACTTGTGACTTCGGTATAACCTTTGGTGGCTCGCTATGATCTCCTGGTGAAAGCGATAGGTCTGGGCGACTGCTTGGTGATTTGGTGTAACACTGAAAGCTCGATAGGACATCTTGGCGATAATAGTGACTCTTGGCGACACCGATATGAAGGTTATGTGGCATTGGTGAGACACTATTAGTGTCTCACCGAGATGCCAACACAGTGCAAATTATTTTGACAATTTGACTATCATATGTGGAGTCTCGTGGACCAATAAGAGAAGCTGAATCTGAACCGTTGGAAGACAGTTCATTGTGACGGTTTTGTGAGGAAGTTCTACAGACAGAGTTCGACATGGATATACTCTATGATTGCAGATTGTGATCTGTTGGTTGGTTGAATCGATAGATTGTTGAGTGGTTGTATCAGTGGTTGAATTCTATTCTGTGGACTGTAACATGAAGGTTCCTAAAACAAATTGTACATGGTGAATGCTGCTATAAACAGACACCAGAAAGATAAGTCTGACATTTGTATGTAATCTTCATTACTGTAATACAAAGTGATTTCTCTTGGTGTGGTGGGTTTTTCTCCCGTAAGGGTTTTCCCACGTATATCTGGTGTTCATGTGTGATTGTCAAATACTATGTTTCTATTATTTACTTCATAGTGCATCTTAGTTGAACTGTAATTGGAAAAATTAAAAGTATATCTACATTCTTCTCTGAGGTATTGACATTAGGAGAATTGTTTTTGCATCTGATTTTCTTGACAAGTGGTATCAGAGCCTAGCCAGTTGTGTTATCCTTGTGGGTACATTGGGTTTTTTGAGTCAGTTTGTTCAGTGGGAGGCTTGTAGAGTTTGTTATTTCTATTTACAAGCTAAGATGGCTAGCATATCTGGAAAGTTTGAAATAGAGAAGTTCAACAGTAGTTACTTTGATTTGTGGAAACTCAAGATGGAGGATCTTCTAGTTGATCATGATCTGTGGCTTGCAGTGTCTGGAACTAAACCTATAGGCATGAAGCAAGAAGATTGGGATCTTGCAGATAGGAAGTCTAAGGGGCTGATAAGGCTCTATTTGGCAAATTGAGTTCTTCTGAATATTCATGAGGAGAAGACTGCCTCTTCTTTGAGGAAGAGACTGGCATCTATTTATCAGGGAAGTCCTTGGTGAATAAACTATTCCTGAGGAAGATGTTGTATTCTTTGAGAATGCAGGAAGGAGGGTCTGTAGCTAATCATTTGAATGCATTTAATATGCTAATTGCTCAATTAACATTTGTTGGTGTGAAAAATGAAGAAGAGGATCATTGTATGCTATTGTTGTGTTCTTTACTAGACTCATGGGATCATCTGGTGATGGCTATAGGGAGTACAACATCAAATTTCAAGATGGAAGATGTTGTTGCATCTTTGCTATCAGAAGAGATAAGAAAGAAATCTTCTGAGATGGCGAAGGAAGCTCTTGCTGTCAGAGGAAGACCAAAAGAGAAAGGCAAGAAGAAGGACAAGAAGTCCAAATCGAAATCAAAGGGGAGATCAAAGTCTCTTGGCAAGAAGTCCAAGGTGAAGTGCTGGAACTGTGGGCAACCTAGTCATGTCTGAAAGGATTGTAAAGAGGAGAAAAAGAAGAAGAAGGGCTCTTCCAATAATGGTTCTTCTCATAGTGATGGTGACGCCTTCATTGCAGCCTTGGCTACTCAGGCATCAGATGATGTCTGGCTGATTGATTTTGGAGCATCTTTCCACATGACATCTCATAGAGAATGGTTCACGAAGTATGAAGAATACAATGGTGGAAAGGTGTACTTGGAAAGTGATTCAACTTTAGATATTGTTGGTCATGGAAGAGTCAAAATACAATTCCCTGATGGCAGAGTGAAGGGAATCAATAATGTAATGCATATACCAGGTTTGGCTTGAAACTTACTTTCTGTAAGTATGTTGAATGATATTGGAGTACAAGTTACATTCTCTGGAAATGGCTGCAAGATGACTAGAGGTTCAATGGTGCTGGCTACAAGTGCTCGAATTGGTACCCTGTACAAGCTAGATGCACATGTTGTTCAATGTAACAGTGTCTCTGGAAAGTCACTGAAAGCTGCTCATGGAGGTAAAAAGGGAAATATCCCTAATTATGTAAACTCTATGGAAGTAAAACTTCCAGCAGAGAAGACTCTACTCTGGCATCATAGGTTAGGCCACAAAGGAGAAAAAGGTTTAAAAACCTTAAAGAATAAAAACCTGGTTGAGGGGCTTGAAGATTGTAATCTTGAATTTGAATTTTGTGAACATTGTATATATGGAAAGCAGCACCGTGTTTCATTTTATTCCTGTCCTCATAAATCTTCTGGTTTGTTAGATTATATTTATTTGGATGTGTTTGGTCTAGTGAATGTTCTTTCTTTGTCTAAGTCAGAATACTACGTTTCGTTCATTGATGATTATTCAAGAAGAGCATTTGTATTTTTTTCTGAAAAGTAAATTAGAATTATTCAGTCGGTTTAAAGAATTTAAAAATCTTGTTGAAAATAAGACTAGTAGAAAGATAAAATGCTTAAGGACTGATAATGGTGGTGAATTATGTTCTGATAAATTTGAAAGATACTATAAAGACCATGGAATTAAAAGACACAAGACTACACATTATACTCCACAGCAGAATGGAGTTGCAGAAAGGTTCAATAGGATAGTGATGGAGAGAGCACGAAGTATGCTCAGTAGTGATGGCTTGGAGGAGAAGTTCTGGGCTGAGGCTGTATCTACTACATGTTATCTAATTAATCGTTCTCCAAATTCTGCTCTTGTTGATAAAACACCTTTGGAAGCGTGGTCTGGTAAGAAGCCCTCTCTTAGACATGTTCGTGTTTTTGGTGTGAAGCATATGCTCATGTGCCGGATGTGAAAAGATCTAAATTGGAGAACAATGCTATCAAATGTATTTTTATTGGCTATAGCGCTATCATAAAAGGATACAAGCTTTGGAATCCTGATACAGAGAAGGTTGTATATAGCAGAATTGTAATATTTCATGAGCTGAAACCTTCCACTTTGGATCTGCAGTCAGAGTCAAAGTCAGAAAACAATAAGGATATAGCATTAATTCCTCCTACACTAGAGAAAGAGGAATTGAGAATTCAAAATGTACCTGAAACTGAGGGGAGCTCAAGTAGTTCGGATAGTTCTGAAGAAGAAGAAGAACCTCAGCCTCAGCCTCAGCAAGTGAGGAGGTCAACCCATGAAAGAAAACAACCAGATAGGTATGGGTTCTCTTTGATTGATTCTACTTGTCCCTATGCTTTAATTTCTAGCACTGATGAGCCTAGGACTGTAAAGGAGGCATTTAAAATGTTTGATTAAGACTCTTAGTTGGAAGCCATGAATGAAGAGGTGGCATCATTAGAAAAGAATGAAACTTGGAGTCTGGTGCCCTTGCCTAAAGGCAGAAAGGTTGTTGGCTGCAAATGGGTATTTAAGAAGAAAATTGGTCTGGATGGCAGTGTAGAAAAGTACAAGGCAAGATTGGTTGCAAAGGGTTATTCCCAGGTAGAGGGAATCAATTATGGGGAAATATTTTATCCTGTAGCAAAGCTGACATCTATCAGATTTCTTTTGTCACTTGCAGTAGTGTATGACTTAGAGGTCGAACAGATGGATGTGAAGACAACATTTCTTCATGGTGATCTTGAAGAAGAAATCTATATGTCCCATCCTGAGCACTTTGTTGAGAAAGGTAAAGAAAAACTGGTATGCAAATTAAAGAAGTCTATGTATGGGTTAAAGCACTCACCTAGAATGTGGTACCATAAATTTGATACTTTTGTATTGTCTTTGGGATTTGTGAGATCAAAATAAAATCACTGCGTATATTATAAAGCTGAAAGTGATCAAGTACAAGTTTGTTATTGCTCTCTATGTTGATGATATGTTGTTCATAGGCAATAGTAAGCTAATGATTTCTGATCTTAAGTCTCAGTTGTCTGCTAAGTTCGAAATGAAGGATCTTGGTGCAGCAAGGTATATTCTGGGGATGGAGATAACTAGGGACAGGAAGAATAGAAAACTATGGATCAGTCAGAGTAAGTATATCAGGACTGTTCTTGAGAGATTTTGTATGAATGATTGCAAACAACTAGTGGTTCTAGTCATGCAGGGAATGGAGCTATCTGTTGAGGACTGTCCAAAATCTCCTACTGAGATGGAGGACATGACCAGTGTACCCTATGCTAGTGCAGTAGGCAGTCTTATGTATGCAATGGTCTGTACAAGGCCAAACATTGCCGAAGCAGTGGGAGTTCTTAGTCAATTTATGCCTAATCCAGGAAGAACACATTGGGATGCTGTGAAGAGAGTGTTTAGATATTTGAAGGGTACTTCAGATTTTTCTTTGTGTTACCATGGGAATTCGGTTGAATCACAAAGGACTCTCAACATTCATGGATATGTAGATTCTGATTGGGCAGGGGACATTGACAGTAGGAGGTCCACCAGTGGATACATTTTCATGTTGAATGTTGGTGCAGTGAGTTGGATGAGTAAGTGGCAGGCTGTAGTCGCTTTGTCCAATACGGAGATTGAATACATGGTAGCTACTCATGCTTGTAAAGAAGCAGTTTGGTTGAAACATTTGTGTTCTAACATTGGTTTTGATTTAGGGGAAATAACTATTTTTTGTGACAATCAGAGTGCAATTTGTTTGGAAAAGAATCCAACTTTCCATGCTAGGATGAAACATATAGACGTACAGTATCACTTTGTACGAGATATGGTGGAGGATGGAAAGGTCAGTTTGGAAAAGGTTGATACTCTAGAGAATGTTACAAATTCATTGACGAAGCCAGTGAGCATAGACAAGCTTAGGTGGTTTGCCAATTCAATGGGCCTTAGTGCCCATGATTTTTAGTAAGTTTTGTGGTGCTCTGGAGGTGCCTATGTGATCTTCGTCAAGTGGGAGATTGTTGGAAATATGTGCCTCAAACATCATAGGCTAAAACCTCCATTAGAGCCAAATCGGTATGACATCTATCATGTCTAGCCGACTAGCAAATTGGTAACATCCTGTTTTGTATAGGTCACTGTGACCTAGCTTCTGTCTCACCAAATGTTTCTATTGCTGTAACATAGTGTATTCACTATGACCTCTTATCGCGTGGAGTTCTTTGGCCGATAGGCCATTCAAATTTTAAATCGGGGAGACTCATGGCGACTATGGGCTTTGGGATAACGTATGTTGGTTTGGTGAGAAGTCTTAGTGAATAGTGAAGGTCATGCTGATGGGGACACACCCAAACATTCATCGGAGTAACTCAAAGTGATCAGGGAAAGGTCTTGGCGAGAGTGTTAAGTCTTGCTGACTGTTCAGTGTTCAATGTAACCGGAAGGGTTTCAGAGAAACGTCTTAGTGACTGAAGGATGTCTTGCCGATAGCCTATGGCTATCAGGGTAACCCGAATGATCTCGGGAAGAAGTCCGAGCGAAGAATGTAAGTCTCGCTGATGATAAGGGATCTTTGATATAACTCTTGGTGACGGATGAACACTTCGGGGTAAGTCCTAGAGCTCGGTGTGATGTCTTAGCGAAAGTAACATGTCTCGCTGATAGTGCTTTACGTTGAAGCCTTCGGGGTAAGTCTTGGAGTTCGGTATGTTCTCTTGGCAAAAGATGTAAGTCTTGCTAACTATTCTTTGGAGCTCGATATGACTTGTGACTTCGGTATAACCTTTGGTGGCTCGCTATGATCTCCTAGTGAAAGTGATAGGTCTGGGCGACTACTTGGTGATTCGGTGTAACACTAAAAGCTCGATAGTATTTCTTGGCAATAACAGTGACTCTTGGCGACATCTATATGAAGGTTATGTGGCATCGGCGAGACACTGTTAGTGTCTCACCAAGATGCCAACATAGTGCAAATTCTTTTGACAGTTTGACCATCCTATGTGGAGTCTCGTGGACCAATAGGAGAAGCCGAATCTGAACCGTTGGAAGATAGTTCATTGTGACAGTTCTGTGAGGAAGTTCTATAGATAGAGTTAGACATGGATATACTCTGTGATTGCAGATTCTGATCCGTTGGTTGGTTGAATCGATAGATTGTTGAGTGGTTGTATCAGTGGTTGAATTCTATTCTATGGACTGTAACGTGAAGGTTCCTAAAACAAATTGTACATGGTGAATACTGTTGTAAACAGACACCAGAAAGATAAGTCTGATGTTTGTATGTAATCTTCATTACTGTAATACAAAGTGATTTCTCTTGGTGTGATGGGTTTTTCTCCCATAAGGGTTTTCCCACGTATATCTGGTGTTCATGTGTGATTGTCAAATACTATGTTTCTGTTATTTACTTCATAGTGCATCTTCGTTGAACTGTAATTGGAAAAATTAAAAGTATATCTACATTCTTCTCTGAGGTATTGACATTAGGAGAATTATTTCCGCATCTGATTTTCCTTACAAAATGATGATCAAAATCATACCTTGGTTTCCCTATTTGTACGGGAAGCAACAAGCTTCAGGTTCATTCATAAAATTTATATCGTTTCTTAACCAAATCATAATTAACATTAGCAAGAGCCCATGACAACCTATGATCTGTTCAAGGCTCAAGCACCATGTTAATTTGTCCACAACAACCAAACTCTGACTACCTCCTCATACAACTTGTGTAAGGAACAAATTAACCTTTGACATGTGATCAATGTATTTCTCCTGGGCATAAGTGTTTGCATTTTGTAGAGTGTCTATCATTGCATTCTCCAATCCAACAATCCTCCCAAGTTGCTTATACATTTTCCTAAGTACCTCATCCTCATCATTGATGTCATCGAGGATGCCTGGAAAATATTTTGATATCTCATTTTTCCAAGTTTCTCGATCCTTCAAATATGTTTCTTCAAAGAAATTTAGCATGGCCATACATAGTGGTTGGTTGAAGTCATTCAATTCCTGTGTCAATATATTCTGGAAGTTTTCATGTGTATTCATGAGGCTCTGACATTCTTGGAGCAAAGCATTATTATCTTCATCTTTTTCCTTGATATGGGATTCCATTTCCTTCATCCTATCAAGCAGACTTCCATGCTCCATGAGGGCCTTGTATGTTCCACTATGAGCATGCCAGACACCATCTGATTGTTGGAACATATCTTTGAATTTCATACAAATAATCCTTGATGCTACTTCAAAATAAGTAGCCTTCAATTTTCTTTTTAGTTCTTCCTCTTCCTTTTGAGCCTTTTCAAATTTATTCTTCAATTGAGTAGTCTCAGACATGGCCTCTAACACTTTTATTTCATGTTCAAATAAAGGAGAGTAAAGCCTTGGAGAAGCAGACAACCTATCTTTTTAGTTGGTTAATTCTTGTTTCAACCTATCATTTTCCTCTATCAGCCACTAGTTGTCTCTTACTAGCTTTTGGATCTTGGCTTTGGTGAATTTGGCTACATTCACATTCAAGTTAGCAGTCTCCAAGGGATCTGTCTCCCCTACTCTTTGCACCAGGAGATGTCCAAAAATTTGATCATGGTCAATGAGAGAAGGCTTCTTGCCTGGGGAGTAAAGAGCCCAAATTTGTAGAGTGGTATTATCAGGATTTTACCCTGACCCTGTGTTGTGCCCTTAGCACACACGCCCCATTCGGAACGGGGACCCTCTTTTCTTTTGCCTCATCGGGTCTTTTGGGGCTGCCTCATTTTGCGTTCCCCTCTTTTTTGATGTTCCGCATGGTCGATGTTGCTCCAAAGTTCTATCATAAATCAGCCACGCCTCCGCTTTTGGTCTTTGCTGCCTTCCGGGGCCTCGGGAATCCCTATGGCATTTTGGTCCTAAACGGCCCTAGGCCTCTCTGGGCCCGGGCGTCCGGGGTTCCTTGTTCAGGCTTCCTCCTTTGTCAAGGACGTCCTCTACGGCGTTCTCCGGGCGTCTTTCCGCCCCTCGGGGCCCGCCCTGCCGCCCTCCGCTTAAATCTTGTTGTAGGTTTTTCGAGGCAGTGCCTGCCCCTTCGGGCCCCGAGCTCCGAAAGTCCGTTTCCAGATTTCTGTCCCGATCTCGCCATCCTCGACAGTGAGCCTTCGGCATCCTCCTGCCCCCCAGGCCCCACCTGGGGTTTTTCTGCCAGTGCTTCCGTTTTTCCCCTATCTGCCGCGGGACCTTCTGGGCCCGGCCATCTGGAGTTCCGTCCGCGGAACTCCGTGACGGTTCCACCTTCCTCGACAGCGAAATCTTGACGGCTCCCCGCCCTCCAGGCCCTGAGCCTCTCACCACCGTCGTCGCCCGCTCAACGCAAAATCTTGCGGCGGCCGTCACCTCACGTCCTCCCAACCACCGAGTCCCGGAGTCTCCGCCGCCGCCGCCGACCTAAAATTCAAACTCACCAACTTTTGCGCGTAGCCGTACGAGCAATTAATACGGGTATTAATGGCGGTTGGGGTATAAAATACCCAACCCGCCAAAATCATTTCCATAAACAGGAATCAGAGCCAATTAAAGAGTGATCACCTGGAGCCCACCGCGATTAGCAGCGTCACGATCATCACCATCAAACTTCATTTCGTCGACCCCCCGGTGGATCCCACGCCTCCCCACTTAGTGTATTCGAGGTAGGCCATCCCCGTTTTCCCTCCCATCTTTTTCGTCATTTTGGAAGATTTAAATGAATTTAATAATAGTTAGGGTGGCATGAAATCGAAGAACTTCAGTTCGTGCACCAAACCCATATCTTGAAAACCTGCAAGGCCCCCTGGATTGCCCTCACCGCCGATTCAAAACTTTCCCGTTTCGCGGCTGTTCTTCGCGTAGGGCAATCCACTTCCTCGGGCCTGGGATCCCCTTTCGTCGTCTGATTGATGACATAACGGCGGCCATCCTCCTATCTGGATCTGGGTCATCGAGATTCCGTCCCCGAGATGCCGGTCACATTTCGCCTTGCCCTGAGCTGCCTAGACTACCCCGCCTCCCGCCTTCCGGGCCCCGACGTGTTCCTCACCCTCTGGACTTGAGGATCAGGCATATGTTCATTTGTGCCCTCGGGGTCCGAAACTCGGGGCTCCGCCCCTTGAGTTCCGCTGGTGTTTTACTATCCTCGAAGGAATTCGTTCTCCGACTTCCTAAACCCTGGGCTCCGCCCTGGCTCTCGCCGGTAGTCTTTGGCGATATGGAATTCTTCCATCCTGTTCGCCATCGGGCTCTGGGTGTCGGACCTCCGTGTCCAATTTTCCGCCGATTCCCAACGGCGAAGTCTTTCTATGAGGTCCTTGATGCCGCCCTACCCCCGGGTCCCGGCTCCCGGACTTCCGTTCTCGAAAGTCCGTTACTCTCCTGCCATTGGGGATTTTGGCTGGCCATCTGCTTTCTGGGATCTGAGACTCTGTTCACCATGGAATGTTACCGACTCCCCACTCAGCCATGTACTCTCCGGGCCCCGGTGTCCGGGGTTCCGTCCTCGTGGGTCTGCCGCTCGCTCATCGCTACTAAAGGAAATTCCCAACCGGAGCTCCGCCCTTTGGGCTCCGACTTGCCAGGGGCAGTCAGAGTCGCAAACGCCAAACCTGCTGCCGGGCTTTTACTCCTGGACTTCCCCCTCAGACTTCCGTCCAGCGTTTGTCGTCCATACGACGAAGTCTGAGCGCCTTCCCGCCCTCCGGGCCTCGGGCTGCTCCTCGCCGCCACCGTTCAAAATTGCTGAAAATCTCATGATGGCCGGCGCGTCGCGTCTTCCTAGCTTTCGGGCCCCGCCACTCCAAATGCCGCCGGGCCTAAATTTTAGACCTCATGACGGCTGTCCTTTGGCCTCCCGGACCCCGGCCCTTAGACTTCCCCCTCTAGATTTCCGCCTGCTGTCCGCCATTGCCAACTGCCATTTCCTAGCGGCTTTCCGGCCTGAAACTTCCGAGGGCCCTCAAACCCATCAAAACGATCCTAAAATCAGAATCTGACTTCGACCCACGTCCTAAAATTTGCTCTTCTCCATCATGGACCTCCTAAAACATTAAAATTTGGCCAAGAAGGGTCCCCAAGAGCTTTCCGTTGCATTTTCCCTTCTAGGCAGCATTCCTGCCAGGGAAGTCCGGCCCTCCGAGCCCGGATTGTCCAAATGCCATGAAATGAAGACCAATAACATCTAGGGATAAAATTTATGATATACTTGAATGATTATTTAGGTGTTATCGTTGAAATATGGACTAACATGAACGCTTTTGTTGTTTTGTTGTACTAACTTTTCCCTTGCTTGCAGAATATATGGAACCAGCTGCAGGAATTTTAGGGGCCTCTGCCGAAAAGGACAAGGTCAAAAAGTCAGGAAGGACCCCTCGGAGAAAAGAAGATAAAGATCAGATGAAGTTTCAGTTCTAGGGTGAGCCACTCCAGTCGAAGGTCTCAACAGACTGGAAGGAGATTTCAGATACAAACATTGGTCAGGTGGACATAGACGAATTCACTTAGAGGGTCAAGGTCAACCCTACAACTAAGAACGCTAGACTAATAAGGCAGAGTGGAAGCGCCAAGGCTGTTGGTTTCCCTCCCTCTCTGGTGGCACCCGAACTAGTGATGGCTTGCTGAGAAGCCTATCAAACAGACACTAGAACAATTGTGGACAAGGAGGGGAACATCCTCGCCGACATGTCACCAGAAGGAATCACGAAAACATTTCACATTCCCACGTTCCCACACATGGAGGTCCCCACGTTAGAACAATGTCAGGCGGCGTGGGATGCTAGTCTGTCAGGATGCAAGAAGTCTATCAACCTCTACTGGCTTAAGGAGAAATGGGGCAGCGTTGCGAAGGTTCCCCACGAGCTGTTCTGTAGCGATTTCCCCGAAGACTATCACGACCTAGTGACCATGTTGAGTAGGGTCATGGGCCTCCCAGCAGCTGCCTACTTCCAAGAGTGGATGACCTACTACATTAAGCAGATCCTGCAGGGGAATGAGGACGTTAACACCAAGGTCTCATTCAACTAGGGAGGCATCATTAGCAACTACTTCCATGAGCAGTTTGTTAACATCAAGAAGAGTTCTAAGTTCTATATGACCTCCTACCTAGTGTACTCTCTGGTAGGTCAAAGATAATATAGTGGGCTATTTGTGGTGCCTGATCAAGGGCACAGGTGAAGGCTCAAGCCATTTGACAAATACCCTCAACTCCAATACTGCAACTTCAAGAAGGAGTATTGTCGGGTCAATGACGCCTTCATTGGCCATATCATCAGATTGATCGTCGGAGACTTCGAGAGGAGGGTCTCCCACAACGCCAAGGCATTTTTAAAGGAATATGCCTTCCTGTTCATCCAGTTCCCCAAGTTCACCTACATTCGGGCCCAGGGTTTCACGGAACGGCCAAACAAATTGCCGCGGTACCCAAATGACATGATCATCCTCCTAGAGCTTTCTCGGCAGCTCCAACACATCTAGGTCATCTTCAGCAATAAGCACATAGTAGAGATCTCCTATCCCATGACCCTTGGCTAGGGCCTGTACCGGTTACAGACTTCTCAATGCGCTAGTAATTCTGAGAAGGAGCTTAAGGAATATCACTTTGACTGGTACGCTGCCCGCCTGTAGATGGATCCACATGGCCATGTCAGAAAAGCACTGGGGCTGACGTATACCCACCAATACCACATCGAAGATTTATGGGCGGACTGTAAAGATGACAAGGAGGTGCTTGCCAGGCGTTACATGCGCATGATGGTAGTGTTCCTGAGGAGAGTGCAGCCATTCCCGGTGCCAGATTAGGTCAAGGAGGACGAGTCCACGATCATGCACCCGAGATACCCTGCAGTTGCTAACCTGGCGATCCCCTCCATTGACTGGGACGAGCAAGAGGTCGATGACCTAGATACCATCACCCAGCCAATCATAACTCGTACTAAGGAGTGGGTCGATGGACAGGTGGCGCACCTAAAGCGGCAAGGAGTAGTCCTGACATATGAAGGGCTCAAGAGCAAGCCAAGTGCCACAGAGGATGTCACCGCCACCACATCAACTGGTAGGACTTCCAAGTCTCCCCCCGTCACCAGATCCTAGAAGAGAAAGGGAATAGAGACTGCGCAATCTGCAGATCCCAAGGAGTAAGCAAAGAAAGAAACGGGAGGCTCATCTCCCAAAAGGCTCAAACAGACGGTGGCTACGACAGAGTTGCAACCTCCCTTGCCTCTCCCTGCCCCTCCCGTGCCGCCCACCTCTTTTGCTGCGGTTGCCGCTTCCCCGCCAGCGGTGGACATTTTTGTCCATCTTGCTCCCTCACCCCCGGCCGAGTCAATAATTAACGTCGACTCCTCTTCTGGCATGACCACTCCCCCTTCCTCTTCTGCTGCTATGTCGCCCATCACATCGCTCCCTCTGACAACAATAGCATCGCCTGTTCCCCTTGCCACTATGCCTGAGGCCCTTGCGAGGCACATGTAGAGTCTTCCCCCTGAGCTCTCATAGATCCTAATGGACCTCGCTCTCTAAGTAGCCCTCGCCCAAGCCCTCGCAACAGCTTAGCCTTCACAACCGCCAACAGGGCCACCAGCTATGGAAGCTACAATGCAGATTTCAAAAGAGTTGGAGGAGTGAGAGCAGGAAGCCTCAAGGTCTATGGAGGAAGAGGCCGATGAATATCATGAGCACCCCGAGTACGAGCATCGAACCATCGACAAGGTGGTCTATGAGGGAGAAGAGACAGACTCTTCCAAGAGCGGAGATGAAGAGGATGGCTTGGGTGCCAAGGAGATCATCCAAACATTTGATGAGGACCTTGAGGAGTCGGTGCAGCAGCCAAAGGATGTTGGGGAGGAAGCAGAAAAGTCACCACATGGTGAAGAGGGGCAGCCGCCGGAGGAGCAGCCTCAAAAGGATTTATCTGAGGTTGAGACCTATGTTGTAAAGAGCCCGGAGGCCGAGGCTGCTGAAGAGAAGAAATAAGAGGAGGCAGCGAAAGAAGAAGATCCCACCCGACAATTATCCACCAAGCTACTCGTTAAACACCTCGTGTTTATTCACGACTTCGACGAAGAGGAGGAGGATGCTACGAAAGAGAAAGAGGAGCCACAGAAGGAGAAGGAGGCAAAAGTCTTACCTCTGACTAAGAAGGGTGAGGGCAGCCATGATGCACCCAAGGATAAATCTGCTATGCCGATTGGTTGGAGAAACAACTGGAGAAGACGAATCCCATCTTGAAAGACCCAAGGGCGAGATTGGAGGCCATCTTGGCTCGATCCCTGAGCACAACAAAGAAGGAGAAGAAGCCCAAGGTCAGATCCAAGGTAGCAACGGATGCTTCTGGCTCCCGAGCAACACAAATTGCAACGCCTATAGTTGGCCAAATAGGGGTGAGCTACAATATCTCCACCATTGACTTGGGGACAGCAACTAGGGAACAAAAGGTTGAACACCTGGAGGAGTCGGTGGCTACAGTGGTGCACCTAATAAAGCAGGACAAGGTCTCCAAGGATGAGCTTAAAGTGCAGGTTGCTGCCCTAACCGACTACATATAGCAATGGTCCTTAGTGGACGACCTGCCCACCATCTCCGCGGCCACACCGCAGTTGCTCTCCAAAGAAAAAATTGACAAGATGGAGAGAATGAAGAACCTGGAGAAGACCACCGAGGATTGGTTCTGACAGGTTGCATACGTCGGAATCATGGGAATCAGCAGGGCTGTGCAGACAGCCAACAAGTTCTTGGACCTAATGCAATCCCTGGAGAGCACGAAGAAGCTCTGCACCAATTTCTCCACCACATACGACTCCACCTTCCCAAGAATTAAAGCCATCCTTCAAATGCCTGAGAACATGTGGGAGGAGAAGCTGGAACTAAAGAAAGAAGATCACTGGTTGGTGGATGTGTGGCGCAGGGACCTCATCAACTGAAAGGAGAGGTCGGAGCAAATCCTAAGCAAGGTGGATCCGGATATTTAGTGGATCAAAGAGATCCAGGCAGAATGCACCGAGTATCTCAAGCTGATGACGGGCTATGATATGCCCACAGTGCAAATGGATGCCGGAAAGATCAAGCCATACTTTGAGAAGATGAAGGACAGGACAGCTGGAGAAATCACAACAGAGTTCCTAAGTTTTGCTGCCCATTCCTTCGACCGATCAGAGCTATTTAGGGACCAAGGCTCGAAGTATGACAAGGATTGGAAGCGGCTGGAAGAGAACGCTAAGGAGTGGAGTTACCAGGCGTTAAAATGCGAGATCCTCGAGATAGACAAGCTCCAGGCTGTCATCCTTGAATATATAGAGCACGAAGCTTTCGAGGAGCAAGAGGACAGCCCAGCCAAAGAAGAAGACCTCCCTGAAGAGTAGCTACAGCAAAGAAAACAACAATTAGCTATAGGACGAAAGAGCAATAGTGCCATCCACTAGATGACGAAACAGGGAAGAGACAAAAAATATTTTTAAATTGTAAATCTATTTGGGTTAGGTGAAACCCTATTTTATAATGAATCTTGGCCACATAATTGTAATGAATCTTGGCCATTCATTTAACTTTTTGGAAACTATAAATAAAGCACTCCCCTCATTTGCAAAAGTGAGAGTTGAGTTGTTGTAAAGACATGCTGCTGAAATTTATAAGAAATATCATTGACTTGGTGTATTTTCTTGGTTTCTCCCATGTGACATGATTCATTCTCCAATATTACATGTTTAGCTTAGATCTTATGGCTGTTTAGTTAGCTGTTTACTTTATTTGGATAAATCTTAGGAATGTTGTTGGGTGTTTGTGAAAATTTCTGCATTGTTGATGATCCCTTGGTCCATACTTTTTGTTGTTTGCTGAAGGTAGATAGCTGTGCAAAGTTAGCCTGGAATTAATTTGAAGCTGCCCCAAACATTTATCTTTGATTCATGCATGTATGTGGTGGATGAAAGATGAAATATCTGCAGCCCTTAGAAGATAGCACAATTTCCATGATACTGTGAAATCCCTGGTTAAGTGGGATATTGTTTTGAGGAATTTTCCATTGCAGGAACTCCATTGTCACTATTCATAGCAAGCTTCAGACTTAGGAACTTTTCTCCTCCTTCGCCCTTTTCCTTTTTTTTAGTAACTGACCTATGCTAAGGTTCATTGCACATTGTAAAGCCAAACCTAACAACTAAATGGAGTTCAAGACTACTGTTTGAACCTACAGCCGATGCATATCAACTTTCCATCCTAAGGACTCCTTTTCAATATCCAACTTCATGCTTTGTGTCCACACTTTGTATTTCTGTAAGACCACCTTGTGATTCCAGCAAATCACATCAAACTACTGAGGTATTTGAGCACTGTCATGACCTGACACCCGAGAGACCTTGGGATAGTGTTCTACAATTCGATTGTGGGAGATTGTCTTTCAAGAGAGGTAGTGCACCTACGCACTGCTTGTGTTGAGAAGTGCATAAAAACACCATCAACACCCTGTATAGACCCTGTCACATGCTTCATCCATTATTTGCAAAGTTTTATTCTTTCTCTTCAAAATGTTGTCAAACACAATGGCTGAACTAATATCCCACCCAGGAAAGAGCATAACTCCAGCTTCTTGAAATAATGCTCTTCCTCTCTCAGTAGTCATGTTTCTCATTTCCCTATCAACTTCATGTTGCAACTCTTTCAAGGCATAAGCCTCTTTCTCAGGGTCAATTTCCTTTAACCTTTCTCTTATTAGTCTTCCTTTATACTTATATAAAGGACTTGAATTCAGGGGTCTGCACAAAAGTATCATCTACAGCAAATTCCTGACTTGCACGATGCCTCACATCATCTGATAGCTCATCAGAGGCTTCAATGGTGATCACACTTCTTTCCAATGGAATCTCATATTGGGGTATAACAAGAGCATTAAACTATGAGATTTCTTCTTCCTCCTTAGTCTTATCTTCTTCCATGGATGGGGATCAAACTGAAAATCTCACTTCAGTAGTAGGCTGAGGTGATAAGTGATCTAGTGGTGTGATATTTTCTACTTTCCTCCTAGGACCAATGCCCCTTCCTCTTTCAAATGCCACAAGTGGCACATCTCTTATCAGTTCTTCTTCATGGAGGATTAACTGTTCAATTCTTTCTATGGGATCCTGTACCTTAGGGAAAGCCCCTACATAGCCTGGGTTATTATTCACCTTCCAAGCCTCAACCATCATAACCTTACGTAGGCTTTCATTCTCATCATGTTTTTTTTTCTTCATAATTTCTGATTACATCTTCTAAAAGGAAACTATGCTCATACCCTTTCAATTTCTGAGAAATTTTGGCATCACAAATGAAGTGTTCAGGATTAAAAAAATTCCCTTTTATTGCCAGTCGGCAAGCTATAATAATCTAGTTCTCCACTAACTAAGTCATAGCCTGAATCAAATATAATAGTGAAATCACCAAAGCATAAAGTGGAAGGCATGAAAGTATGCCTCCCATCGCTCTTTAAATGCATGAAAGCTGAAAATGACAATTGCCTTATGATCTCTAAATAAGCAACTCTGTCTGGCACAGTCTTAGGCAGCAAATAAGGTGCAACTTCAAATCCATAAACCCTGATAATAGTACAATCCCCAAACATGTACTAGTCCCCCCAATTGTGATTTATCCCTTCTTAATGACCCATATCTTTTTGTCAGAGAAATCTTAAGATCTCTGGGGAGAGGTTGAGTCACATTTGTGGTCTAGCATCTTGTATAGTGGCTTGACAAAATATTCCTCAAAATATAGGTAGTGGGACCTCCCACACCTGTCGTCCCACATAGATGTCCACATTTGTACATGCCTTGAATTTCCATCATTATCTAAGTCTTTTATTCTTAATTCCTCACCCCATATCCCCATCACCTGCCCTTCGTATAATATCATGTGCATGAAAAGAGAATAGTGCTTGAAATTAATAGCTTCACTATCATTCTTGATGATATTGAGGGCATTATTGATGGCCTCCAATAAATACTCTGCATAAACATAGGGTCGGGCATTATGGCTTTGGATTTCCATGGCGAAAACCATGGGAGAAATTGTCATTTTCTCAATAACATCAATTCCCAGTACTTGACCAACTGAGTAATAAGTGTATTGAAAGTATTCTTCAAAAAAATCCACAAAGAATGGGGGCTTATCTTCACTAGAGAGCCTCATATTTTGGTTACTCGCACCTTTAACCCTATGTAGAGGAAATTTCCACCTCTTGTAACTTGTGTCCATGGTGAGGTATTCCTCCAACAAGTCTCTAATTCATAATTTTGTTTTTTAGGGAAGTGTCTAGTTGAAAAATTGAGGAAATATAATCTGGCTTTATGACCATGAATTGTGACCCATCAGGAAAATGAATTGCTCTTGTCTTCGGATTGTAATTCTTTACCAACACCTTGATTAACTCTACATTCACAAAGATGTTGGGTAATACAAGTTTACCCAAATTTAGATTCCACGGGTTTGACATTGGGCTATGCCAAAATTTCTTCCTATAATGATAAATAAAGAGGTTGTAACCCCTACATGGAGTCCATACATCTCCCATATTTTTATTTTTATCTACTAATGTCACACATGATGGGTTAAGTTGTGCTATTCATCTAGATTTTGGCCCAGACCTAGGACATTGATCGATTAAGTCTTGATTCAATTGCCTAGCTTCAGTTTTTTGTCTTTTTGCTTTCTGTTTGCCTGGGGTTTTTTTCCATCTCAACCCTAGTCATGCAATGCTTTCATCTACTTACTGAGAAAATACTTTACAAGTTGAGTCTAGACCACTTACTTGGATAAATGTTGCAAATTTCCAGCTACCTACCTCCGTCCAACTTGGTTCTCCAAATCCTTCAATTACAATTCACAGTGATTTCAACTTCTTTAAGGTCGTATTTATCAAATTTTAGGATAGTTCATCCAACCCTAGTTCATAAATGGTGCTTGCGCCACCTTTATGATCAAGTTCTTCATTAATAGCGGTAGTCTTATCGATATTTTTTTTAGTCACATCAATTGGAATAATCATGATTTCATAACTATTAAAGAGAATTTTAATTAAAATTCTTGTTGTTTCTTTGATATGTCGGTATGGCAGTGTTTTTCCCTTCCCTTCTACTATTTACTGCACTGTCTCCTTGCTCAAAGCTTCTTGATGTGGGGTTGCGGTGTATACCGCTCTACCGCATATGTTGCTCACCTTCTCACGGTATAGCGGTGTATGCTTTTGATCATTACTTGAAGAGTGTCGATGAGATAATCTTATTTGTCTTACCGATATCTCAATATCTCATCGACATTAGATCTTATGTTCCTCCAATGTTGGTTGTCGGTGTCGATGAGACAAGTTAATGTCTCTTGTCGATATGCCACTATCTCATCGACAATTACTTCGTTATATCCAAGAGTTTTGTTTCACTAAGCACTTGTAGATATACCTTGTCAATGTGACATAAGTGATTCTCTCCTCAATATACCAGTATCTTGTTGAAATTCACTTTTTAACATTGTTGATGAGACATATAAATAAGTCTCTTCGACATAGGGGTGTCTCATCTACATTTCTGATTTGTGCTTTGTGCTAATGTCGTGGAGACTTTGGAGGGACTCTCATCGACATGGTGTTGTCTTGGCGATATGCTATGAGCAATCATAGGAGTATTTCAAAGGACCTGAATACACTCTGATGTTGTGATCAAGGGTTTTATTTGGAAGCTCACGTGAGGGATTTTATTAAATTTAAGTTATTATGACAGGAATTCTATGCATATGGTGGATGTAAGATATGAGTGAAAATGGAAGTATGCAAAAATAATTAGGATGGAATTTTGGCTACAACACAATCCATGTTTAAAAAATGTACTTTACTCTTCATTTGAAAATCACAAAAGCTCTACCTGATTGATCTATTAACTTTTGTGTCTTCACGAACATATGTTGATACAAAATGAATGGAAGAAGCATCCAAGTTTAATCCTAATTTTTTCTGCCAACAATTCATACCAAAGATTGAACAATTTAAGGATATTGCAATAGGTAATTTGTATCAACCATATGCATAGAATTCTTGTCATAACAGTCACAAGAATTGAACATGAGGGGAAGTCATGTAGATTAAAAGATTACACAATAGTCCTCACTTGCAAAGATAGACTAGACAACATGTTTCTACATAACAAATTAAATTGAATGCATGAAAGGTACAATGATGAAGTCCAATAGTGAATGTTGCTTAAGAGGTATTGAAGGACAACATTTTGTATCAAGGAGAACAAGGTAACCTCAAACTCGACTATTGTACCTGAGTATGATAGTATCTGAGCTTTTGGTGTTTCTAGATGGAACCTATAGCAGAAAAGCATAGTCTCCATCTGAAGGAACCATCTTCGGAGCTCTTCCCTGAAATGAGGGTTGACAACATTAGAAGAAAAGAAATACCATAATTCTGCTAAAGTAACAATTTGTATCAAGACAAATTTTAGAAAGTATAATTAAAAAGACAAATCCTTACAATTGGACCTCGAATTGGACCATATAGATTTATGATTTTATCTTTAGAATGTAGGAACTTTCTCTGTTGGAGCTTCACAACCTGAAATTGGATCTCCAATTGGACCAATAAAATTTATGATTTTATCTTAGAATATAGGAACTTTCTCTGTTCGATATTCAAGACCTCAAATTAGATCAGAAGCTGGATTAGCATATTTATGATTTTATCTTTAGAATGTACAAACATTCTCTATCAGATATTAAAGATTTAAGGTTGGATCAGAAACTAGATAAGTAGATTTATGATTTTATCTTTAGAATGTAGGAACTTCCTTTGTTGGATATTTGGAAATTCCTATACACAAGTTCTGCTTCTGAGCGAAAAAAACCCGAAAGTGTTTCACACCGGCTCAAGGTACAATCTAACCTAGTTATGACACCAATAGCAATCCAATTTTTCTTGAACTATCCACACTCAAACATTGCATCACAATCTATTATTCCTGCACATAAAAATTCCACATATTAACCCCTTCTAAATAAAACTCAAAATACCATGAAACAATGAGTCCCCTATATTAGTAAGTAGGCAGTCTATAGGGCATAGTTTTATTTTTATACAAGGATGATCATGAAAGGAATCTTCAAGTGACAATGAGTGAGTTGTTTGAGATTGAAGCTGATGGTGCAATATTCAGTCTTAAAGGTAGTTAGCAAAGTAGTAAATGTGCAAAAAACTCAAATTGTACACAACAAACAATTCACAGTGTTATCTTGCATAATGCCTTAATTTTGAAGACAAAAATCTCATTGTATCTTGATGAAATTAGTGACCTTAATGGTCAATCACTGGTAGCCATGATTTTAAAACATGTTATTATGCTTATGGAGGCAACATTTTAAGCAAGGAAGTGAGTGGTGGTTTGGAACAATGGAAGGTATGAAGGACTTGCTTTATATGCCATCACATTATCTAATGACAGGATAATACATCATTTATTTATTTTTTTAAATCAAAAGAAATTATTCTAAACCCTATATAGGACACATTGATACTTCAAAAGCATTTGATTTATTTTTTTAGATTAAAAGAAGTCATTCTAAACCCTATATAGGATACATTGATACTTAAAAAACATCTGAAGGAATTTGAGATTATGCAAACATATGTCAATTAAATACCTGGATTACAAACAGTAGCGTGGAGATTGTAACCTTTGTTGATCAGAGCAGGAATGAGATAAACAACAATGAATCCTATGCCTCCTTACCATTATTTGTCATTCTTTACTAAAACACTTCTCCATTTTGACGGGCTACACCTAAAAATAAGGTTTCAACAAAGGTTGTATTGTATGTTTATTAAACTGAAAACTCCATTCTGGTGGGCTATGCCTAAAAATAAGATTTCGACGAAATTTTTAGAGTATTTTGGCGGGCTATATTCTTGATTCCTTAAATGATTTATTTGAATGGATTGTGAATGACATGATTTGTTGCATTTAGTGCTATAAATTGTAATGATGCCATGATTACCATACTACCGCCATCTCTTATTATACCTATTGTGGTATGGCGAGGTTTTTCCCTTCCCTTCTACTATTTACCACACTACCGCCTTTCTCAAGGCTTCTTGTTGTGGGGTTGTGGTGTATACCTCTCTACCACATATGTTGCTCACCTTCCCAGTAGTATAGCGGTGTATTCTTTTGACCATTACTTGAAGAGTGTCAATGAGACAATCTTATTTGTCTTACCGATATCTCAATGTCTCATCAACACTACTTCGTTATATCCAAGAGTTTTCTTTTGCCGAGCACTTGTAGATATACCTTGTCGATGTGACGTAAGTGATTCTCTCCTTGATATGCCCATATCTTGTTGACATTTCACTGTTTTACATCGTCAATGGGACATATAAATAAGTCTCTTCGACATAGGGGTGTCTAAACCGTCACTAAACCCAAAGCTAAACTCGAAGCTAAAGCAGGACCTAAAAGTGGTGTTAAACTTGAAGCTTAACTCGGAGCGAAATGTAGCGCTAACTACGGTGACACACTTGAAGCTAATATCGGTGCTAAATACGATGCTAATTTCAGCACCAATGAGTGCCTTAATTAGCATTGACTTGTCCTGATCAACACAAATAAACGCCAAAAGTAGCGCCATCTCGATCTCGATAAATGGCGTTGATGTTTTCAAAAAATTGGCAAAAAATACATTAAAATAGTGGGTGGAAGCAAAAAATAGAGCAAATCACAGGGATTTGTTGTAGTGAGGGTTTTTAATCTCTACATGTCTAATCATAATTCAAGTAGCTCATTTTATAAATAACAAAGAGGTAGCTATATTGTAGTAGATATTTGTAACAAAATGTCTCACTGGTAACTTATAATTTTTTAGGAAAAAATTCAAACAATAAAGTGTGATAGGTTCTTATTAACTTATGCTTTTCTCTCACAATATTTCCTAGTGTGAATGTAATATTGACTTGATAAGTTTCACAACACTTTAATGTATTGTGTATATTATTCACAATGTTTTTTATACTATTGCATATGGATTTCTAGAAGTTTGGAGAGGGATTATTAAGCACATTTAATTTTTGGTGTGATTTCTATGTTATTTCTTTTGTTTGTGTGGACACCGATTTTGGGTGTAAAAAGTTCTCTAGCGCTTCTAGGGTTTTTCACCTAAAAGGAGAGAAATGGACCCAAAATTCTAATGTCTACACTCAAATTTAATGCAAGGATGGATGCAATATGCCTAAATGAAATGTCAAAATGCAATAAATTGAGAAGGAAAGATGAATATTAATGCTAAACCTAAGAAATGGAAAGTGCCAGAAAACATAGTGATGTATGCAAAAACACTTAATAATGCAAGTAAATGATAAAAAAATTAAACAAGACTGGAGAGGTGCACCTAGAATCTGAAGTCTGATGCATAGAGGCTCTAGAATCCTACAGAGTTGACTAGAAATGTTGACTGGGACACTTATGCCAAGCTAGGTGACTTAGTCCAGTTTTAGGGAAAATCTACCGGAATAGGAATCTGCCAATTGGATACTCAAAAATACATAAACCACTTTTTAGGTCTGGCAGTGGGACTAATTTTCCACAAATGGTGACTTAGTCCACCTAGGAATCTCGGGAAATTTGGGGCATAATTCTGTAGCTTTTGGTCTGTAGTTCCTTTTCTGACAGGTGTCTAGTCCAGATTTTGCAGAAAATGGGTTGAAATTGGTCTCCAAGCTTCAATTACTAGGGCTTTATTGACTTTTATGACTTTGACGGATTGTTGACTACTTTTTAACACCAAACTCTCTAATGAATCTGCATACAAGACCTACAAACACACATGCAAAGAGAGGGAAAAGGGTTAAGGGTTAGAGTATAGGAGTTTTCCTTGGTCAAACCTCGATTTGGTAATAAAAACCTATGAAATTAAATAAAATAAGAAGAGAATGATGAATAAACAACATGTAATGTCACAAACTCACCATTTAAACCCTTGCTGTTGAAATTTGAAGATATGCAATGAAGTGCTCCAATGGATGACTTGATAATTCTTAGAGTGCTTGAATGCTTGATATTTGCTTGAATGATTAGATGAATGAATGCTTGAATGAATGGTGGTTAAAATGAGAGGAAAACCCCTTTATTTATATTTGATTTTCCATTATTTCTTGAAAATAACACATCATAGGCCGACCTCAAGGGTAAGAGAATAAAATCCTGCCAGAAAATTGAAATTATTTTGATTTTTGTGCCGAGTGGGACTAAGTTGCCCCAAGTGGCGACTTGGTCCCACTAGGACAATTCTATTGGGTGTCAAAAATTAAAGTGCATTTAATAATGTCTAATAGGAATATCCTTAAAAATACACTGAAGTAGGGCCAAAAAGTGCATGAAGGGGTCATTTAAAAATAAGAAAGGGTTGAATTAGTGATGACAAGTCTAGGAAAGAGTGAGAGTTTCTTACAACTCTTTACAACACTTTGAAATAAGACTTGGTAAGTAATTTTTAAAAAGGGGTTATTTAAGTGAATTATAATGAAAGGGTTCTAGAAAAGTGTAAAAGTGGGTTACAACACTTCACAACACTTTTACAAGACATCTTAGAAGTCTTAATGATTCTCAAGGGTCTAAGACCTAATGTGAACGTGTTGACCACATTACAATATTAAATCTAGGAAAAATCAATATAAAATCCATAAGAGAGACTCAAGTGAACGTAAAAATGTCCAACTATACATTTTTTGGCAACACATTAATCCCCCACTTTAGTGAGAGGATGAACTTGCTTCAAAATCACACTAAAGTAGCCCAACATGCACATCGAGAGGGATCTAAATGCACTAATGCTAGTAAGATGAGATAATAACAATCAAGAGGGATGATCAAGCCCCCAGGATCATGGTCCCATGGAAAACCAATCATAAGTACAAAAGAACAAACATGAAAATGATGAAAAAGAATGAAAGAAAGCTTCGATCATTTTTCCATCCCATTGTGGATCAAATCTAGGTTGTTTGTTCGGAACAAGAAATGTGTACTCACTTTGGGGCGATGGGACTCATGGTTGTCTGCCAGGTGAGAAGGCCCAAAAGGTGAGAAACATATACTCATGGATAGTATGCACTCACACACACATAGGTGGCTATGGGGAAAAGTCATGCCTCAGAATGAGCTTCCCGGTTAACCATACCAAAGTTATACCTCCTAATAATTTTAATAAGGCACCATAAAAGAAAATGTCGTTTCGTGCTTCATGAGACAAGAAATGCTTCGTATGCTTAGAACTCATGAACAAATGCAAGGGCACTATAGGAATGTAAGATATGTTATGCAAGGTAGCCATATAAATGAAAAATGCAACATGCAAAAGATGTTCAAAGGAGTCTTGCTTAGTTCATGCGAGGTCTTTAACTTAGGGAAAATTGTGTCTAATGTCTCCAAGAGAGGACTGATCAAAGAATAAAATATTCACAACTTAGAGGATGTAGTGTGTCGGATCAGGCCACCAAGAGGAATGTAATATGCTTAGATAGACCATGCTCATGAAGGACACTATACCCAATGTCATCCACAAAGCGAAAAAATGCATTGTGTAAAGTAACAAGGCTCCACTAAGAACCAAGGAAAAAGAAAAATGCAATTGAATAATGCCAACCTATGCCCCCACTTTAAAGGAATTGCTACACACCGTACTATGAGCAATTACTTTAAAGTGAAAAATGAAAAATGCAGAAAGAAAGAAAGAAGAAATGAGAAAACTTTGAAAGCCCCTATGCTAAGTCATACGTTTCTAAGTAAGGCTTCGTCATGTGAGAGAAAAGGAAAGAGTTTCCCCCAAAATGAAAGCACCAAACACATAAGGGATCTATGGATTTGGGGTCAGTATGTTCTTTGCTGCAATGTTTTGATTAAAGAGCTTGGGACTGTCATCATTCCCCAAAAACACATAGAATTGGAAGAATGACACAAAGAGAGAGAAAACAAAGCAAAAGAAAGATCTATTTGGGTCAACATGGAAGAGACATAGGATGTCTCAACAATTTGCTTCATCCCCAAAAGGGGACACAAGCAAAATAAAAATGAAAGAAAATGAATTTTTTTTGTGTCAACATGAAGGAGATATTTCGGTCTCAATGCCTTGCATCATCCCCAAATGGAAAACACAAGAAAAAAATAAAAAGAGAAGCGAAAAAGAAAAGGGGCCTTTTGGGTTAACATGGAAGAGAAATAGGGCATTTCAATGCTTTGTGTCATCTTGGAAAGGAAAACACAAAACAAAAATGAAAAATAAAATGGAAAGACCTTTTAGGTCAACATAGAAGAGACATAGGGCGTCTCAATGCTTTGCGTCATCCACAAAAGGAAAACACAAAACAAAAATGAAAAAAGAAAATGGAAAGACCTTTTGGGACAACATGGAAGAGACATAGGGAATCTCAATGCTTTGCGTCATCCCCAAAAGGAAAACACAAGCATAAAAGAAAAAGAAAAGATAAAGGCGAAAGTGATGTACGACATATAGAAGAATGAAGGTACAAATAGATGAATTCCACGAAGAGAGGAGAACATCAAATGTCACATCATGGGGGAACACGATACACACACAAAGAAAAAGGAAATGCAAAAGAATAGTAAGGCAGATGCAAGTCAACCATTAAGAAAGTCATCCGCCTCCCAGTCATGTTCGAGATGTAACAAGGGTGGGAAAATAGCCAAAGGGACAAGTTATCGAAGGAAGTAGTACCAGGTTCTACATGTCAGGATATTTTTGGTTTAAGCTCATTGGAAGAGGAAAATAATGTATTCAGATCATTATGTACCTCATTTGTCAATTTTAGTAATCTCATCATTGTCATCCAGGTTAATCACGATGAGGAGGACAGATGACAATGTCCAATGAAGGGTGTATCAAATGTTGTGGTTGTTGTATGGGATTTTTTTCTGTGATTGGGGAGGAGGCTCATCATGAATTTCTTCTATCAAGTGTGGATTTTTATTTTCTAATTATTTTCTTCATTTCGTAACTGGTAAGCAAGGGCATGATGTCCCTTCACTCCCTAGTTCCTTTTATTTATTTTCATTGTCAAGTTGTTCTTGTGAAGGAGCAAGTTGATCAGTCATTGGTTGCTTGTCTTTGGGGGAGGAACAAAAGGAACCATGGAAGGATTTTTATCCACTTTCTCCTTTGCTTTATAAACTTGTATTAGACGAGGAGGCAAGACATGGTTTTATCATTTGTCTCTTGGCCAAAGATTATGCAAGTAAGTGGGTTGAGGTTGATGGGTGATTCCTTTAGTTTGAAGCATTGTTTCATCAATAGAATAGGAGTGTTGGAAGTGGACGGGGATGTGTTGCAAAGGGACAATTCTTTTCTTAGCTTTAGGGTAAAAAATGAAAGCAGCAAGGTGTTATGCATGGGCATCCAAAATGCTTCTGGAGAAGTTTCGAAGATAAAGCAAGCCACTATGGTGAACATTGAGTCATTGTCAAAAATTTTAAACATTTATGATTGAAGGACAAATTTCATCCAGTGTGGATGGCCCCCATCATGAAACTCATCAGATCCAATTGTGGGTTAATCACAATAGAGGACAGATGTGTCCAACAAATATGCATAGGAGGGTCATCATCTTCTATCAAGTGTCTTTATTTTCTTCATTTCGTAACTGGTAAGCAAGGGCATGATGTCTATGCCTTCACTCCCTAGTTCCTCTATTTATTTTGGTTTTATTGTCAAGTTGTTCTTGTGAAGGAGCAAGTTGATCAGTCATTGGTTGCTTGTCTTCCTCAAGGGGAGGAACAAAAGGAACCATGGAAGGTTTTTTATCCACTTTCTCCTTTGCTTTATAAACTTGTATTAGACGAGGAGGCAAGACAGGGTTGTTATCATTATCTCTTGGCCATTTAGATGATGTGGGGGAAGTTTCAAGTGTTGGTTGAGGTTGATGGGTTGATTCTTCTTTAGTTTGAAGCATTGTTTCATCTAGGATAGGAGTGTTGGAAGTGGACGGGGATGTGTTGCAAAGGGACAATTCAAAAAATTTCTTCGCTTTAAAATTTTGGTAAGAAATGAAAAAGAAGTTTTTGCAAGGTGTTATGGGTTCCATGGGCTCAGGCCAAAATGCTTCTAAGGAGAAGTTTCCTTTAGAAGATAAAGGGTTAAAGCCACTATGGTGAACATTGAATATGTCATTGTCAAGCAAAAACTTTAAACACTTGTGTATGATTGAAGGGACAAATTTCATCGAGCAAAGCCATGGATGGCCTAGCCATAGATGAAACTGACCTGATTGTGGATAATAGAGAATGTAACATACACTATCTTAGGTCCTATCTTTAATGGAAGGATGATTGATCCTATCGTAGGGCAAGCAAAACCATTGTGTGTTTTGATCCATGCTCTTGGTTTTCCATAATCATCTTGATAAATATCATGTAATACAAAAAATTCCTCAATGATCACATTCTCTCCATAGGTGGGATCTATGAGTATCCCATTAGTGGGATTATCATAAATATGGTCAGCTATGTAAAGAGGACCATCAAAAAGATTTGGAAGGATGTCCTTAGGAGAAAAAGTAATATCAAGAGATTTCTTACGTTGGCCCTTACGAGGGATAATGTCTATCGCACCTACCATATCATTCATAGGATTAATAGAAGTGGTATGTGGAATAGGATCGGGATGTTAAATAGCTATATGAACATTCTTCACATCATTTTTTTGAGTTTCACTAGCTTTGACGAATGAAACATTATGCTTGGGCATTAGATCGGTAAAAAATTGCAAATTTTGATTTGGTGGGGCAACAAACTTATTGCCTTTAACATTAACATTTGAAACAGATAAAGGGCTATAATCAATGAGGTCTTGCACTAGGTGTTTAAGACACCATTTTTTATGTCATGTCCATTTTGTTTATGATAATGGCAATAAGCGTTAGGTTGAAAGGTTGGAGGAAAAGGCTTAGTAGAATCTAGTGGTTTAATAGTAGGTAAAGTAATCATCTGTTGTTGCAAAATTTGGGACATGGTGTTATGAAGAGTGTTTGGTAAAGGTGTAAACTATCATTTTGGATCTCCATAACTATAAGGTATCACGGCTTTAACAACTGCTACTTGGTTGTTGATCAGTTGAGTTGGTTGTTGAGAGAGATTGAACTATAAGAACCCTTTGTTTGGTTTTATAAATGGTTATGAATTGTTTGAAGTGCCATGTTTATATTTCTCGACTCGGTTTGAAGTGGACTTGGCATCACAACTACTAATCGAATTGTGATAGTCACAAAGGGATTTACACAAGTGCATAAAGGAGGGAAATTTAATCATTGTGAGTTTATCCTATAGTTGAGTTTGCAAGTTTTAAATAAACATCTTTTGAAGATAGGGCTCGGGAATCTTGACATTGAGTTGGGCATAAAGTGACTAATAGCGTGAGATGAAATTGGTTACCTTTTCATCCACATTTTGTTTGAATCTCATTAAATCAGCCAATTTCTTCTTTGGAGTCACATGCACTTGAAAGTGATTTATAAAGGCATCAACTAGTTCATTGAATGAATGAATTGAATTGTTTGACCTTAAGGATGAAAACCACTCTAAGGCAGTGTCCTTTAAAGTCCTAGGAAACAGTTTGGCTAACAGTTTATCGTTAAGGACAAAGTCACTACATAAGGTTGTGTAAGCATTAACATGATTAGTAGGATCGCCCTTCCCTCCATACTTTTGAAATCTAGGCATCTCTATTAGAGATGGAAGGAATATGTTTATGGTATATCTCAAAAATTTGTTTCATAACGTCTAAGCCTTCATTACATTCAAGTAGATGATGGATGTTGTCTATATCAGGAATTACAATGGTTGAAATATTTTGAAGACACATGTTTTGTTGCAGATGTGCTAATTCCTCATGAAGGTTAATGATTTTGTCTTGCGGAATGTGATTGTTTTGTGTGTCAACTTGCATATTATTGGAAGGTAAAGCATTGCTTTAAGGGTAGGGTCCATGCCTAGTGTACTAGTTGCAATACTAGGAGTGGAAGCATGAATATATAATGAGGGTATTATCATGGGATAACATGAGTCTTGAGCTTCTTCTCACTAGGGCAATTCATAGGTCTAAATGCAGGTGGATTGAAATGAATAGTAAACTAAGAGCAATAAAATGTTAATAACTTCAATTCTAGAAACTGTAACAGTAATGCAATAACATAAAATTGAAATGCAAAAAATGTACAAAAATGCCAGAAATTATAATGTAAAATGTGCAGAAGGACTAAGTCGCCCAGTGTGGAAAATTAGTCCCATTCATGATTTTTTTGTGTTTTTTCAGAAATTTTAAACAAAATTTGATGTGATTTAGATGCATAGGTGCAACTACAGTATAAAAATGTAGAATTTTGTTGTTTGCTTTAATGAAATATGATGCAAAAAAGAAAGCTATATGAGCTTTTCACTAATGCTCCTTGAAAATTAAACAATTCAAAACCTAATGCAATGTAGATGCAAGTTAAACCTAGGATGAAAATACACTTAAAATAAAAAATAAAGTGTTCAAAAGTCAGGTTCACCAAAATGTGGACACTAATTTTGGGTGTCCAAAGTTCTCTAGCACTTCTAGGGTTTTTCACCTAAAAGGAGGAAATGGACCCAAAATGCTAATGTCTACACTCAAATTTTATGCAAGGATGGATGCAATATGCCTAAATGAAATGTCTAAATATAATGAACTAAAAAGGAAAGATGAATATTAATGCTTTGTGATAGAAAACACAGTGATGTATGCAAAAACACTTAATAATGTAAGTAAATGATAACAAAATTAAACAAGACTGGAGAGGTGCACCTAAAATCTGAATTCTAATGCAGAGAGGCTCTAGAATCCTGTAGATTGACTGGATTTTGAGACTTAGTCCAATCTGCCAAATGGGTACTCAAAAATATAGAAACCACTTAGTTAGGGTGGTGTGTTTGGGATCTAGTTTAATAATCTTCTAAAAAATAAGCTAAAATTGGTCTCCAAGCTTCAATTAGGGATTTATTCATGATGACCTAACTTTTGTTAGTGGGTGGGTTAGTTAGGGGGTTGCCTTGGTCAAACCCTGATTTGGTAATTAAACCATATGAAATGAAGTAAAATAAGAAGAGAATGATGAATAAACAACATGTGTCACAAAATCACCAAACCCTTGATTTTGAAATATGAAGATATGCCCAATGGATGACTTGATAATGCTTAGAGTGCTTGAATGCTTGATAATTGCTTGAATGATTAGATGAATGAATGCTTGGATGAATGGGGGTTAAAATGAGAGGAAAAACCTTTATTTATACTTGATTTTCCATTATTTCCCTAAAATAACACATCACAGGCTAACCTCAAGGGTAATAGAATAAAATCTCAGAAAGTTGAAATTATTTTGATTTTTGTGCCAAGTGGGACTAAGTCTCCCCAGGTGGTGACTTGGTCCCACTAGGGAAATTTTACTGTGTGTCAAAAATTAAAGTGCATTTAATAATGTTTAACGAGAATATCCTCAAAAATAAACTTAAGTAGGGTCAAAAAGTGCATTAAGGGGTCATTTAAACATAATAAAGGGTTGAATTAGTGATGACAAGTCTAGGAAAGCATGAGAGTTTGTTACAACTCTTTACAACACTTTGAAATAAGACTTGGTAAGTAATAAAAGGGGTTATTTAAGTGAATTATAATGAAAGGGTCCTAGAAAAGTGTGAAAGTTATAACACTTCACAACACTTTTACAAGACATCCTAGAAGTCTTAATGATTCTCAAGGGTCCAAAACCTAATGTGAACATGTTCAACACATTACAACATTAAATCTAGGAAAAATCAAGCCAAAGTCCAAAAGAGAGACTCAAGTGAATGTAAAAATGTCCAACTATATATTTTTTGATGACACAGTTTGATTATGACTCTAAACCCATTATAGTGTACCAATCCTTGAGGTTTAGACATTTCATACAATTAGATTAAAAATACCTTTAACTAGTAGTTTATGAGTAGAAAATAGTTTGTATACAGTTCATGGTTTCATATTTTAACTAGGGAAACATCTCGAGCAAGATTTGAAGGCCTTGAGAGAATCATGTCATGCATACCCACATCTTGTAGTCTTGTAATGATGTGTTGACAACCTTAATAGAGCTAATATTAGTAGGTTAGTTCTTGATATATTTTGGTGCTACATACATTGGATACTATTGCATGTTTTTATATTTTTATACCTTTAGTTATGATTAACTCCTATGAAAGATTACCTCTATGAATACCCTCCTAGTTCTAGTTGAGATCGAAGCGAAAAAGAGACTATCAACTCTTAAGAATTGGCATGTCATCACTCTTTCTTTGTTGATTCTATCAATCTTCAAGAGCAACATATCTTTGGCCTTAAAGTGGAATAATCCCTCTATAAGTCTATGTAATAATTTTGAGACCCAATTAAATGATACCATTGTTGGGGGTGTGTTGATCTAGTTTATAACTTAAAAAAAATATTAATCCAATACCTACTTGTTAGTGGGTATATATCTAAATGAAGAATGGTCAAGACTCTATTCAAAGTCTAAAGCTAACCAAATAAGGAAAGTTCTTTTTTTGCTATTTTGAAGTTCCCATTTGCTACAAGAAAAGTTGAGTCTCTTTGAAGTGAAGAGTGGTGACTCTATTTTAGTTAAACAAAGAATTAGTTTGCACATCAAAAGACTTGATGATGGAGAGAAAAAGGTAGCATGAATATACCAACAAGAACAAGAAGAAGATTCATCTCATTTTAAGGAGACATTGAATGATATGAAAATCTAAAAAGAATGGTAAGTCATTCAAATCTAGCTAACCAAATTTATAAGTGGGAACTTCAAGAAGAAATGGTTCATGCAGGATGAAAGAGATCAATGTACGTATAGTTCTCAAAATTTATATATGATTGATACATATATGCAAAGTTGTGGCATGTAATATCAAGATTTAATAACATGTTTTGATGGCCATGATCTCACCTCTCCAATTATGACATATAGATATGAAATTGAGTAGGAAAAATTGTTATACTACCATAAAGAGGAGGTACTAGAGCTTTTGATAATTTTATATTCTCATAAATTTTATGTACAAGGTTATGATATAATTATTGGTAGAAGAAATGTGGATAAAATATTTGATGTGTGTATGTAATATTATCACAACAATACACCACTTCTCCTGACATACCACACAAAAAATAAATTTGTAAAATGTATTGCACACCTTGAAATGATGTAAATTCAAAGTGAACAATCATTTTAACATGTTAATGTCTGAAGAGGAGGACCTTGATGCTATCCAAAAAGAACTAGAAGTGGTGATTGGGAATGAGTCCAATGATGTTAACACTAGCGAAGAAAGTGGTTGAGGAGGGAAAAAATGAAGAAGAGGAGGAGAATGATAATGAAAGAAATGAAATTAATATTTTTATTTAGGAAGAAAAGGAAGGAATGGACCTAGAACAGGAGGAAGATAATGTTGATAAACATTAGGTTATAGTGAGCTCAGAGGAGGAGGGGGAATATGGGGAGTGGTACCCTCTATTATTTTATGAATCAAATTGACAATCTGTAGGGAAGAGTTAGCAGAATGTAATTAAATAATGAAGGTGATACATTGAAAGAAAAGACAATAAAGCTCGATAGTGCAATGAGTTGCATCATATCTATCACCCATGGGATTATGAATCATGCCATATTTTGAACTATCATTGGGTAATCAAAAGTAAGGAAACTGAAATACAGGAAGGAGAATAACTAAGAGGATGGAACCCTGAAGGAGGAGATGGCTGGTGATGCCAAGGTCACCTAGAAGAACAATTTGGAGTGGATCAAGAAAGAATAGAATCTAATTAACAGTCCTAAGGATTAGTTTTCTATTGGATGATTTTCCTTTTTTTTGTTTATTGGGTTATCAAGGGCCTATTTTTTTATATCTTTGAGGCCTTTGAGCCATTTTAGTTTTCCTCTCTTAGTCTATTTACCTTAATGTTTGGTGTTGTTTTCTAGTACGCTTGTAGGCCTTTGTTTTTTCTCAAACTGGTGGGCCTATTGGCCTTGTATTTTCTTTTATATTTTGTTTGAGATCAAGGCCCTTACACTACTTTTTAATCAAAAACATGTTAGTGCTCTCTTGATTGGTGGAAAGGATGAACTCCCTTGTGATGTTTATGATAAGAATTGTAACGATAAGGGATCTCAAATGAAAATGGTTGATTTTCTTATTGACAAGAGAAATGAGGAAAATATTAAGTGGTTGGAAGCTAAAATTACTACACTTTCATGCACTCTCAATAAACAAATGGAAAGAATATCCTCATGAGAAAAAATATTCTCAATACTATGAAGATGAAGATAGTCAATATAATTCATTAGGATATGAATCTATAAAACTAGATGAATATATTAATTATGATGCATATAATCAAGGTTTTCAAAGTGAAAATAGTTTTAATTCACATTAGCATGAGCGACAAACTCATAGTATTCACCATAAAAGGGAAATCACTTGGTTATCCTAATGTTCCAAACCATTAAAGGATGACATCATACTCCACATGTAAATACATCTCTAGTGAAAATCCAAAATGAATATCATCCATAAGATGGATGTGAGTGGAGATGATGTAGTACTAATATTACTAGATCAAATAAAAATAACATGAATAGACACAAGGAGAAGAAACATGTAAAAATTGAAACAAAGAGTAATAGCACTATTGAGAAGGTGGTCGAGAGAAATAAGAATCCAATATAGTAGTGGGTAGTTAAGAAGAAAGAATTGATAAAATATCATGTACATAAAACAACAAAAGGATAAAATCTAAATGATGAGGCATAATCATTTTAGTCCCAATCATTGGATGTGTTAGTGCATAGATTTGGAGGAACCAAATTTGTAAAAGTTTGGTCACTTGAATCTATGTGTATCTCAATCCACCTTGGTTCATGAGACTTGTGCCAAGGTTTTATCTCCTCCATCTCTTACATCTTCAACAATTAATTCACTTTAGTACTTGATTTTTTTTGTGTAAAAAAATGTCACTGCGATTGTTTCTCGAAAAATAACCTTGCATACCCAATGAGTAGTGATAATTGTTCCAATAGTTGGAGAGATCGTTATGGAATATCAATCTTCCTCTACATTTGAGAGAGGAATATCCCTCATATGATGGTATTTTTTGTGGTTTTGTTGTACTTTTAACCAAAAAGTATAAAAAGGTGAAAAAGGGAAAAAATAAAGAAAGTTGAATAATAAAAACCCTAGTAGCTGACATATGAATACCAACAAGGACTTCACAAAATATGACAAATTACAAGAGCCTTTTTCCATGAAATATTTTTTGATGTGTAATGATGATCAAAAAAATATGACAAACCTCAACATACGAAGAGATTGGCCACTTCAACTCTTTTAGACCAAGACACCAAGATATGAACATTTTTCATTAATTCGATTGCATAGATTACCAATTATTTGCACAGTCACATAGAGGGATTACTAATTTAATATACATGAAATTGGTAATAATAACACATGAATACATTTAAAACATATGAACCAAAAAGAATTATTGATTTCTTTCTAAAATTATACAATTCTAGAAACCTTTCTATACATAGTGTCAAACCATAAATACTCAAAATTATCTCCAAAATGTTCTTCTCCAAACTTTCCCCTCTGTAAAGTCCCCCTTTTCATTTGAAATGGCCTTGTATTTATAGGCTTCCTATTGATAACTACCTATAACTACTTAGTAACTACCCCAACTACCTCCTAATCATATTTTTGAAATACAATGGTTTTTTAAAATAAGAAACTTTATTTGGTTAGAATTCTCATCATTTCTCCAAAAATAACGCCTATTTTCTAACTTTTGGTTATGATAAGTGACATAAGTCACTTTTACAAAAAGGTAGCTTTATACTTATAAACTTTAAGTTATAGTTTCCATTGAGGTACTTTTTCATGCTTGATTACTCCATTATCCCTTGTAAACACCTCACCATTTAGTTAGTTAAGAACATAGGACTTGTGCCTTTCTGTTGTAATGAATAAGTAATATTGAGGTTCTTCGTAAGGATGAAATAGTGTTACAATGTACTCATAGATTGATACATCGACTATTTCCATAAGGAATATCCAAATTCACAATTAAAAACACGACATACCTCTAGAAATGTGAATATAATAATCTATTTATAAGATCAATATGAAAATTTTCACTCATTGAATGAAAATATTGCTATTGATTGTCCACTATCTCTTGGAGGATGTTGGTTTTCTATCCTTCCAACCCTTGCTCCTACAATTCACTATTCCAAACATGATTTTTCAGTTGACATATTCTTCTTCAACACCATCAAGATCATCCATTCCAACAGCCTTATGGCTCATCCAATATGAAGGATCATATGTAATAAAAATTCTCAATTCAATTTGTTCCTTTTAAAAGACATATTTACTTTGGCATATTTGGATGAGTCACCATTGTGAGAGAAAGATGAACCACCCCTAATATAGACATGATGTTCATCTTCATGACCTAGAGCTTTATCACAAGAGTTGATACATATGGTATAAATATATGCATCTAACATCACATGGAACATCTTTTGCAGTAGTTGTATTGAACACTTGTCATGCATAGTCTAGGATACTGTCTTAATTTACTAATTGCACAGAAAAACATAGAGCTACTGCTCTATTTCCCCAAAACACAAACAGGGGAAAAACACAAAATGCGAAATAACCAAAAACACAGGAGACAAATTTGAGCATGCAATATTTTCCTTCTGATTAACTATGCTAGAAATGGAAATACATGAAAGATAAAGCATGAACTACTAAAAACAAACTCTAAGCTACGAATTTCAATCTGTTGCAAGCAATCAACTGCTCAACCAAAAAAAACAAACAACTTCAGGAGCTCTTAGGATCTCAACTGACATGAGCTACACAGAGCTCTTCAGGAGTAATATTTGCTCACACACAAAACAAACAATTGCTATTGTTCAGGAGCTTTTAGAAGCTCACACAAAAAACATTCTCTTCACAGTCTGCTACTGCTTAGAAAAATTCTTCTTCTTTCAACAAAGTCTTCTCTACTGACTCTTCTCTCCTGACAGAATTAATCTGCCTTCATTCCTTTTGACTTTTAACTAATTTCCTCTCAATTTTGAAATCACCTACCAGCATTGAATTGGAATTCAAAAATTCCTAACTTTGTTAACTTCTTCTGCAGTCTTCAGGTGCATGTCAGGAGAAAGTGGGAAAGGCAATCCCCAAAACAATCTTCCAGCTACATGCATTGAATGCTCCTAACAGGTAGGTGGATGGGAAGAGGCTCAGGAGCATTTAATTTTCCAACACTCCCCCTTGATCCTGAGCCAACAAAATAGGATCAATCCTAATCCTAAACAACAATGCCCAAACTGGTTCTCAAGCGCTCGAAACTAATCTTGCTCAAAGGATTGGTGAATATGTCTGCTAGCTGTTGCTCAGACCTACAAAATGCCATTTTAATTTCACCATTCTCAACCAATTCTCTGATAAAATGACAGCTAATTTCAATGTGCTTGCTTGTTCCATGAAACACAAGATTTTTTGTCAACGCTATTGATGAAACATTGTCACAATAAATTATTGTTCCATCCTCTTGTTCTTCCATCAAATCTGCCAAGATTCTTCTCAGCCAAATAGCTTGACATGTTGTTGCATTCGCTGCTATATACTCAACCTCTGATGTAGATAGGGAAATGATGGGTTGTTTCTTGGAAGCCCGTGAGATGACTCCCGTACCCAAGTGAAACACATAGCCTGATGTGCTCTTCATATCATCCAAACTTCTTGCCCAATCACTGTCCGTGTATCCAACCAGCCCAAAATTATTTGTTGTTGAGTACAAAATGCCATATCCTTTGGTTCCTTTCACATACCTCAGGATTCTTTTACCTGGTTGCCAATGGGTGTCCCATGGAGTCTCCATAAACTTGGAAATAAGACTCACACTGTGCATTATATCAGGCCTAGTTGTTGTTAAATACATTAAGCTTCCAACCAAAGTTTTAAACAGGGTTGAATCCACATTGCTGCTGCAATCTTCCTTGCTCAACTTTAGACCTATGACTGTTGGAGTAGGGGCAGGCTTGCTTTCAAGCATTCTAAATCTCTTCAAGATTTCATTTGCATATTTTTCTTGAGAGATAAATATACCATCATGCATTTGTTTTACTTCTATGCCTAGAAAATATCTCAAAAGACCTAAATCTATCATCTCAAACTCTCTTTTCATGGCCTCTTTAAAATCAACAATGAGGAAATCATCATCCCCAGTAAAAACTAAGTCATCAACATACAAGACAATAATCAAAACCTTACCATTTGTTTCCTTGATGTAAAGAGTGGCCTCACCATCACTTTTTCTAAAGCCGTTGCTCATCAAATATGAGTCAATCCTATTGTAGCATGCCCGTGGAGTTTGCTTCAGCCCATAAAGAGATTTCTTCAGCCTATACACCTTGTGTTCTTGACCCAGAACTTCATATCCAAATGGTTGCTCCATATAAACCTCTTCTTTCAACACTCCATTTAGGAAGGCAGACTTCACATCCATTTGGAATACCTTCCACATGTGCTAGGTTGTAATTGTTATGACTGCCCGCACGGTTTCCATCCTTGCAACAGGGGAAAATGTCACATTATAATCTCTCCCAAATTGTTGTTTGTACCCCTTGACAACTAATCTTGCCTTGTGTCGGTCTATCCTTCCTTCAGCATTGTACTTAGTCTTGTAGACCCATTTCACCCCAATAACTTGCTTGTTGGGAGGCAAATCAACTAGCTTCCATGTGTTGTTCCTTTCTATTGCATCTATCTCCTCATCCATGGCCTCACACCATTTCTCCTCTTTCATAGCTTCTTCAAAAGAAACTAGATCACCATGAGAAAATAATGCAAAACCCACACTCTCATCAAAATCTTCATCATATTTTTCATTCTGGTAGATCTCCCTTAGAATCTTCGTCTTCTTTGGCATTAGGGAGGTGTGAGGTGGTTCTGAACTTTCACTACTACTGTTGTTGTGTTGTGCAGGAAGGTTCAGGATTTGTTGGGAGCTTTCAGGAGCTCCACTGGCAATTTCAAAAGCTCTTTCGGAGCTTTCAGGAGCCAATCTTCTGGTTGTCTCTAGCTGCTTGCCTTTCTATCTGCTCACTTCAGGAGCTTTCAAGGGCTCTTCAAGAGCTCTTCCAAAAACTCCAGGAGCTCATCCAGAGCTCACTACAACCGCATCTTTGGCTGTCTGTGGCAGTATTCCTGACTGTCTACCAACTCCAGGAGCTCTCAGGGACCTTTCAGGAGCTCGACTGGTACTTTCAGGAGCCAATCCTCTGGATGACTGTGACAACCTACCTGATTGTCTTGTTGACTGTCTTTCGGCTTCAGGAGCTATTAGGAGCCGTTAGGAGCTTTCAGGAGCTCGACCGACACTTTTAGGAGTATCTACAGACTCGTCTTGTTGAACTTCATGTTCAGTTTCTGCTTCTTCAGGAGTGGTTATGAGCTATTAGAATCTACCACTCCATCCCATGACTTGTCTTTTAGGAACTCCACGTCCCTACAAATGACTATCCTCTTGGTGACTAGATTATATAGTCGATAGGCTTTGGACTCTTCACTATAGCCCGTGAAAATGCATTTTTCACCCTTGTCATCCAATTTCTACCTCTTTTCCTTAGGCACGATGCATATGCTACACACCCAAGCACTCTCAAGTGCTCAATTGTCCACTTGCGTCTCGTCCATGCCTCTTGAGGTATCTTGTCATAGACCGCCTTTGTTGGAAACAGTTTTTGCTACAACCTCTCCCCAATATTCAGTTGAGAGTCCTTTTTCTTTCATCATGCTCCTTGCCATCTCAACGATGGTTCGATTCTTTCTCTCAGCCACTCGATTTTGCTGTAGAGTGTAACTGGTTGTTAGCTCCATTTTAATGCCATTTTTCTTGCAAAAAATCACAAAAAAATTAGAGGTATACTCTCCTCCACGATCTGACCTTAGGACCTTAAGCACATGTCCACTCTCCTTTTTAGCCTGGGCTTTAAACAACAGAAACTTATCAAATGCTTCAGATTTATGTTGCAAAAAGTAGACCCATGTCTTATGGTTGTAATCATCAATTACGGTCATAAAAAATATGCTTTTACCAACATAAATGATTTGCATAGGGCCTACTAAATCCATGTGCACCAGCTCCAATGGTGCTCTTTCCCTTGTAGAGTTGCCCGATTGAAAGGGCTACCTATGTTGCTTGCCTAAAATGCAAGTCTCGCATCTAACATTAGGCTTCACTATCCTTGACAAACCATCAATCATTTTGTTCTTGGACAAAAGACTCAAACCAACATAGCCTAAATGTCCATACCTGAGATGCCATAGTTTGGAGGGATCTTGAATGGTGCTCTTGAGCACTACATGATGTACTTCTATACATTCTCCATTCTTAAGAGGTGCAGCAATGAACTGAGATGATAAACACGTCTCAATCTTCAATGGAGACATCTGGTTCTTTGTCATTTGGAGCGTTGCAAACACCTTCATCCTCTCATTCTTGTCATAAATGATGCATTGACCCTTCTACATCAGCACTTTGTATCCATTTTGGATCAGCTGACCTACACTCACGAGGTTATGCTTTAACCTAGGAGCAAGAAATATATTTTGTATCTCCTTCTCACCTTGCTTATTTCGGATCATAATAGATCCTCTTCTAACAACAGGAACTACTCCATTGTTCCCCATTTTTATTTCAAACTTTACATTTTTATCAATGAAAGAAAAAAGACTTTCATTACCACTCATGTGTTTGTTGCAACCGTTGTCCAAATACCAGACTTTGGCGCTGCCTTCACCAATGTTGCACATGATGAAGGCTATGGACTGGTTTCCTTCAGCCACATTCAGATCAACCACATTTGCATTTTTTTTTACTAATCTCTTTGCTTTGTCCAACATTCACTTACATAATGCCCGAACTTATGATAGTAACTTAACATTCAACATTTCTCTTGTCATTCTTCTAGTTCAAACTACTATTCTTTTTACCTCTTCGGGAGCTGGTTTGAGAGCTGCTCGCTCCCTCTTGGTTGTTTGCTCATGCCGAGCTTTCTTCTACAGCATTACCACGTCCAAATCTCCCTCTACCACATTTGGAGCTGTTTCTACCTCTCCCCCTTCCTCTTGCATTCGACTGAGCTTTAAAAGCTTGCTCTTGGGAGGAACTTGCAGACCTATTTAGGCACTACTCATGGGTTTGTAGAGAACCCATCAGCTCATCAATAGACAACGTTGTGAGATCCTTTTCCTCTTCAATGGAAATCACCACTACATCAAACTTCGTGGGTAAGCTCCTAAGGACTTTCTCCACAATCCTCTAATCATCAATGATCTCAACATTCACTCTCAACTGGTTTATTAAACCTGAGAGTCTTGTGTCGAAAACAGAAATGGACTCATTGTCCTCCATTTCAAGAGTCTCAAACTCTCTTCGAAGCATCTGGAGCTTCACCAATCTGACCTTATCAGTCCCTTTGTAACAGGTTTGGAGGATTTCCCAAGCTTCCTTTGCATAGTTAGTTGCTGCTATTCTGTGAAAAATGGCCTCTGTCAAGGCTGCTTCTATTAAGCTCAATGCCTTAGCATCTTTCCTCCTTAACTCCTTCAACTGGTTCTTCTGGTTGTTTGTGAGCACAACATATGTTGCTCGGTCAGTTACATCATTGAAACCATTTACCACAAATTCCCACAAATCATTGGCGACCATAATGGTCTTCATCTTCTTCGCCCAAACATCATAGTTCTGTCCATTAAAGGACAGTGGCTGCTGCCAGCTCTTTCCTTCATCTCCAGCCATGTCTCCTACAATAAAATTCAACACCTAGAAAAAACAAATGCCCTAACTCATAAGGAAATGGGGCCTATGGCTCTGATACCATGTCTTAATTTACTGATTGCATAGAAAAACACAGAGCTGCTGCTCTGTTTCCCCAAAACACAAACAGGGGAAAAACACAAAATGCAGAATAACCAAAAACACAGGAGACAAATTTGGGCATGCAATATTTTCCTTTTGATTAACTATGCTGGAAATGGAAATACATGAAAGATAAAGCATGAACTACTGAAAACAAACTCTAAGCTACGAATTTCAATCTATTGGGAGCAATCAACTGCTCAACCAAAAAAAACAAACAACTTCAGTAGCTCAACTGACATGAGCTATGCAGAGCTCTTCAGGAGCAATATCTGCTCAGACACAAAACAAACAGCTGCTGTTGTTTAGGAGCTTTCAGAAGCTCACATAGAAAACATTCTTTGCACAGTCTGCTACTGCTCAAAAAAATTCTTCTTCTTTCAATAGAGTCTTCTCTACTGACTCTTCTCTCCTGACAGAATTAATCTGTCTTCATTCTTTTTGTATTTTAACTCATTCCCTCTCAATTTCGAAATCACCTACCAGCATTGAATTGGAATTCAAAAATTCCTAACTTCATTAACTTCTTCTGCAGTCTTCAGGTGCACGTCAGGAGCAAGTGGGAAAGGCAATCCCCAAAACAATCTTCCAACTGTAGGCATCGAATGCTCCTGACAGGTAGGTGGATGGGAAGAGGCTCAGGAGCATTTAATTTTCCAATACATACATGATAACCACATTACTTATTAGAGAAACATTACCCCTATGCATGCAGTTGCTTCTAAGCGTGTTCCTTTGCTTTTACCCCAACTTCTGTAATATACACAAGATCTGTTTTGACTTGCCTTGAAAAGTGGTCTCTCATTTTAATATTGTTGACTTCATTGACCATCTGTATTTGGCATATTATGTGGTATACATTGAGAAAGAAATAACACGAAACTCATTGATAAAGTTGCATAGATTTGCAAATATTTTACTGGAAAGATAATGTTATTTGCTTCCCATTGAGGTAAGCTTAGAAGCAAAGCTCTCGATAATGTGCATAAATAATGCTTCCATTCATCAATAACCTGAATAAACTCTTCATAATTGAATTTGTGTTGCTCTTCATTAGAAAATGCATAATAATCTACACCGAGTTCAACCAGCAGAGTTTCTTCTACTCTGAACGTTTCAGATAAAACATTTCCTAACAAATTATAACTCTGTGTCTTTAACTCTCTGTGACCAGTAGATGCTCCTGTAGCAGTTTCTGCTCCAAACCCATAACAATATTCCTCCACACAATTGCTCGGTTGCTTCCGAAATTTTTAATGGTAAAACAGTACAACCTGAATAGCGTGTAAACTGTTTCTAAATAGCTCAGACAACACAATTCCATTCCATTTCAATTGCAGTGACTTATCAAAGGAATCTGAAGAATATAACGTATAATCATAGTTTGGGTTCTTTCATCCTTGTTTCACATTCCTTTGAGTTTCCCCAGTCTTTACCAAAAGGCCCAACGGATATGAAAGCCTCAGCTTTGTTCTTCAAGACCAACTAAAAGGAAATCATGTGCCTCTTCCATCAGAAGATGGTCCTGATTTACCAATACATTTTATCTGACGCTGGAAAAGGAAGCCAATTTTCTAATATGAAATCTGATGAAAAATGCAAATGCCCAGATGCATTACGACTAGTAACATTTTCTGAATCATTTATTTCTTCAACACGTTTTGAAGAAGAATCTTGCATCATCTCCTTGGCCCCATGGGATATAAGTAAATCAGAATCAGTATCGTTGACCCCACTAGGGTTTTAAAAAAAGGATAAAGGCGCTTAGAAAGTTGATTGATGAGCTTGGCATTCTCATTATGTGAACTATCACGTGTGAACCAGTGTTAATTGTACATCGTTCCCCTCCAGTGATCTCACCAACGCAATGAATATGGATTCATCTACTGTATAAAGTATTGCATCTCCAATCTTTGGTACACTAGTCGTTGGTTCACCTTCTTGGAAGTGAAAAAGACCACCTTTAAAGTCTTCATTGTAGTTGTTTAAATAACATACAGCCGCATATTGGCACTGCTTGAGATATGGTCTATTATCAAACTATGCCATCCTATGCTTGCCCCTTTAGTCCAACATGAATAATAATGCCCATAGTCCTCAAAATACAAATACAGATGCAATGTGAAGTTTTCTCTCCCATTGTTAAGAATTGTGAGGTCAGGCAAAGACCAAGCAGCGAGGACCTTTCCTCTTATTGTTGGAGCAGAGTGCATTTCCATCTACACTAGAGAGGATGTTTGCAAAGATCGTGGAATTTCCTTATGCCTATCAAGAGCATTTTCTTCAAAATTTTGAAAGCCTTTCATCGAATTTATTTTGTGTATGTTCTGCAAGCATTGCATCCCTTTGAGGCATTCTGTCAAACAGTTTACATGTCTCTGTCAATGCTCCCATTGTTTGCACGCATGTATGTCCTGTTGGAAGTGAAGTTCAACCATCACTGTTCTTTCGTTTTCTTCTTCCCATGTCTTTTCACTTGTTGGAAGAGTTGAAGTAATTCAATTTTGTTTTTCCTTTTGGGATGGAAAAACAATGTAACTAAGTTTGCTACTAATCAATAAAACAATGTGACCTGCTTTCCTTTGTGGATGCCATTTAATGGTGAACCACGTTAAATAACCATGTCAATTTCTTGTCTTTATTTCTACAATTGTTATTGCTGTTCTGTTTTTATTTTCTGTTGTTCTTGTTGCACGGTTAACTCAACATGCCGTTATATTGTAACTGCAACATCTTTACCTATGGCGCGCGGGTAGTGAAGAGCTGGCATGGGTTGTGGAATTTAACATTACACTGCCAATGAGATATCCTGGATCCACGTGAGTTTTCCAAGGTGTCTACACTGATCTGAAGCTGATCTTGCAATAAATGACTACTGTTTGAAGTTGAGGTTATTGCTGTTGGTTTGGGTTTAAAGAGTACACACTAAGCTCTGATTTTTTAGGTGAGTAGAAAAAGAAAAAATTCCATTTCTATTTTCCGTTCATCACTGTCACAGCTGGGCTTCTTACCGTTCACTGTTCGCATGCCTGCATCAAACACTACACACACCGAGTTTGACATTAACTCAGATATTTCTTCTCCGATATTTTCTGAAGGCAGCTCGAAATTACTGTCACATTTTATGGACGATGATGTTGGAAGTTTGAAGAATTCATGCAAAAGTACTTTATTTTTTCTTCACTGATTATGAATTACCTATAGATTTATTTTAGATATATGTAGTGGAGGAGGATAAGATGGATATATATTGTCAAGGAGGATAAGATAGATACCAAAATAGACATTCTTAGTGAGATGATGAAATTGATTACATACAAAGTAATGAGTGAGGAAGATGAAGAAGATGGTGATGCTCATCATATGTAGAGTATATCAAATTTAGGGGAATAGAGGATTTTATTTATGTATTCAATGAATCATGATATGTGAGTACAAGGTGTGTTTACACAACATTTTTCAATTCATATTTTAGCAATTCAATTTTTAGAGAACACACATTAAAATTTAGAGAACATCCTAAGTCAAGTTTGTAGATACAAAGTGATTTCATAATTGTATATTAGATCTACAACCAAAAAGACAACCTAACAAAGAAGAATAATATGATTTTCATTCCTAAATTCCAAGATATATCAATCTCACTATTTCCATTCATTAATAAACATACACTCTTCAATCATAAAATTAAACATTCTCTCCCTTTATTAATTACTATTTATAAAATTCAATCCATTACATTCAACTCCACATACATTCTACTTGTAATCTATAAATTACGTAATAAAATTTACCATAGGTTTTCCATTTTAGTAATATTCATTGATATTATGTTTATAATGGATAAACAAGTTGACAAATGTGAGGCTTGCAATTCTCCATTAATAAGTCTTTGCTACGAATAAATGCGAAATTATTTTAGCTGAGCCATAAATAAATCATTCTTTCTAACCAAATTTCCAATGTCACGTTAGTAGTTAGGATTCCCCAAAGAGTAGGAAATGGTAGCTTTTAAAAATAAATTCCTAACCATGTACAGTACATTGTATTTAAAGTTACAATTTTATTTTTTTTAAATTTAACCTTACAACTTACAGAAGGAAGGCATCTTTGGTTCATTTTTTATTATAAAGAGGACAGGAAAATGAGCACGGTACGAATTATTCTCCACTACCAACACTGTAGTTTGCACTAATGTCAAGCCACCAACAAAGCCATTGCTTTCAGGTCTTATCTAAACAGATGGCCAATGCTGTTTGTTTAAAAACTCGATAATGGTCATTTCATCTTTAACAATAAATATATATATATATATCTGTAGATACAGACCTCGTAAGACATTTTCGTTTGATGTGAATTCAATAGATAAGGTGTTTATGCATTTGTACACGCAACCTTAGCAGAGATGACAGTGGGACTCAAATGTAATAGTGATCACAACAAAACTTTGGAATCGAAGTTAAAGTCAGTACGTTAACATAAGTGGTTAGTTAATAGCTCACACATATCCCACACACTGCGCCAGCAGCTTTATTTATAAAGTAAATAAGAAGATAAACACAACAAAAAATCAGGAGTAGGTGGATTCATTGTTTCTTGTTTTGGGCTTGTGAACTTTGTCGGTCATCATTTCTTGACTTCCTTGATGTGAAGGATTCTCAAGAGTCTAGTCTTAACTCTATATTAAGAGAAGATTGAAAAAGGAAAATTCATTTTTAGTAAATAAGATGTACTTTAGATTAATATGTTATAGAACTAAATTGTAAAATATTCGATAATAAAGTTCTAAGGGTTACATATGGTGCTATGTATTTTGAATGTGTAACATGCATATTTCCCTTTTCATTTAAATCATGTGAAGAATAATGTAGCAATGGAACTTGTGATGGTAGAAAAAAAATTATTAATTCATAAATTGTTCACCTCAAATTTATTGACATTGGAATAAGATTAGTATAAACATTTTCAATATATTGTATACAATGCAAATAGTTTAACTTTGCAAGCACATTAGTCTAGCAAGGGCAATGTATGTAAGTCCATTGGAAAATTAAGGGTTTAGAACATGAAATGAACAAATTCAAGGGCACCAGCAGTAGCCTATCATGGCCTCGTTTTGGCAAAAAAATTTGGGGTCTCCAAACTTTGGCTTGAGGGGGATTCTCTTAATATTATAAAGTGTCTTATGCTGAATTTTCCACTTTCTTGGTCTATTATCCATCTCATTAATGATTCGAATTCCCTCATTAATTCTTTTGATGAGATTAGAATTTCGCATGTGTTTAGGGAAGCTAACTTGTTGGCTGATGGGTTAGCTAATGTGGGAGTGGCGGCAAAAAATAATTGAGAGGATTTTGAATCATTGCCACTTAACCTTAAGATCATTTCCAATAATGACCAGTTGTCATGTCATTAAGGTGGTCGAGATGAGGGAAAGGCTCTTTTTTATTGTTCTGAGTTGGTTTTTGCATGTTGAGTCTTGGCCCTACTCTTCTCATAATTTCCTTTTAGTTTTCCGTGATAATATGGCTTGGCTGCGTAGGTTTGGAAATACTTGGTATGGCAGGCGCACCAGCTTTGTGGGTCTTATTTGCATTGTTTTGTGGCTATTTTACCTCATTTTGTCTTTGCAGAAAACTAAGGTGCTGGTGGTCTCTTGTTCGTTGCATGCGGCCATGGGAGGAGCCTATTACAAAGTGGAGTCGAGCTCTTGTGAGGAGTTTTAGAGTAATGAAACTATGTGGGAGCATCTAGAAAAGGGTGGGGTAAGCCCATAGTTGCTAAAACTCCAAGGTCCGAACCCTGAAGTGACATAGGTTTTTGTTAAAGGGTGTGTTGGCTTTCAATTGTTTTTGGTTTGTCCTTGATGTCAAAAGTGGTTCATTGACATGAGAATATTTGTGATGATATGTTGTATTCTTAGATTGATTGGTTGTTATATGATCGACAGATTGGCTTATTCACTTTGATTGGTGTTTGGTTGGTATTATGATATGCAGTTATAGAATCTTGATACATGATGAGGCTAACAATGTTTATTACTTGTGTTTCAATATTACCTGTGTTTCAGTTGTTTGACTTCTCCAACACTACATGCCACAGTGTTTGGTATAGGTATATTCAAGTTGTCTTTGAATGATATATGGCTATGGTCTCTATGCTTGAAGTATTTCAGATTGATCAATGAAGATAGTTTTCATGTTTACATTGTAAAATTCAAAAGGTCCATAGATCTTATCATCTCCATCACATATGATATTGAGGCTTTGAATGTTTTATTATTTGCATCACATTTAATTTTAAAAGATTTTAAAGCCTTTATAATAAAGGGCTATCTTCAACATTGGAAGTGTCTTAGATTTTTAGCAAATGAGGCATTGTGCAGATTTATATGGTTTATATTGTGAACTTGGCATATGGAATTATATCGGTCTCATTGCATTTCATAGGAATATGACTTTATTAAAAAGTCACATGGTAGTGACCAAGTTATCGACAAACTATTGAGTTCATTTTTCAAGTGGTAACATGTGTTATCGACATCCATCATTGACATTGGGTTAATGATTTATTATCATAATGATGTCAACATTTTTAGCAAAGGATATTCTTTATAGAATATATTTTATTTCAAATGTTTATCAATGATTGTTAACCTTGAAAGTGATGGACTCCAAAAGATTATCAATTACTATTGAGTTCGGTTTGAGATGATTATGCTGTTTGTAAAAACCATTTCATTATGCTTGTTTAGGGTTTGTAACCCTAGCCACCGTGGTTTTTCTATGGTCTACAAATTCTTTGATATCTTTAGTCGACATACTATGGATTTGAAAGCTAGCTCACTGTATGCGCTTAGCCGACATATGGATTGTTTTTTTTGAGCTTGAGAAACTGTGTAAGTACGAGTATTTGGACAATGAAACGATAGTGGAAGTTGGTTTCTCTTAGCTAGGTAGTTATGGATCCCTTCGACCGATTTTTTTGGTATTTCTTTGATTCTCTTCCACCATAAATAGGAAATACAAAAAGCATCTTATCTCTTACCGTTCTTGAGAGACTTGGCTAAGGAAAGGATTATTTTTTAAGGGAATGAAATTGTATTTTTATGCTAATATCATTTCTGAATATTTGACAATTATAGCAAAAAAAACATTGGTAAATATGTTTAAACCTGTTAGGGTTTCTGGATAATAAGATTCGGTTGAATAATTTCTTGGTGGTGATACTTGTAATTGTTTTTGTGGCAAGAGTTTGTTTTTTGAAGAAATATTATTTAGGGTTTTTCATTTAAACCTTAACTCGAGTTGGTTTACAGTTATTCAAACTGCATACAGAGGTTATCATTCGCAGTATCTTTAAAAGATGGTTCTTAGACATTTTTCTGGGTTACCTAAGAGAGGAATATGAAGCTTCAAACATATTGTGCAAAAATTTTACTGCATTGAAAATATTTTATTATGATTCTCATATTATTGTATTTAAGGAAGATGTTGTAATTCTCATACAACATTCTTCAATGTGCTTATTGAAAAATATATATAGTCTTCTATTGAGATTCTAGGACTGCAAATTGCACTTCTAGGGTTCTGATAGAATGCTATAATTGTTATGCATTGTTGTAGAGTTGGTGCTCCTGTATCTTATGAATTTGGTGCTTCTGAGTTTTGTGGAGTTGGTGCTCTTGAATTTTGTGAAGTTGGTGCTTCTAAGTTTTGTGGAGTTAGTGCTCCAAAATTTTGTGAAGTTGGTGCTTCTGAGTTTTGTGGAGTTGGTGCTCCTAAAATTTGTGGAGTTGGTGCTCCTGAATTGTAAAGAGTTGGTGCTCTAAGTGAATAAAGAGATATATTTTTCGAGTGGTTTTTATTCCCCAAGACAGTTTTCCACTCAGGACAAAATTTTGTGTTATGTGATGATTTTATGTGTGTGATCTTTTTCTTATCAGTCTATTTTTAATGTGTTATCAAATACATAATTATCAGTCTTCATATTTGTCAATTTTATGCCACATTTCATATCAATCTTTCATATTTGTCAATGCACATTTCATGCATAAAAGGCTCTATTATTAATGTGAGCTCTAATACATGTGAAAGTGTTAAGTTCGTCCTCTGTTAATGTTTCATGTTTAATTCATGGTTAATGCAAATACAATACTGTTCATGCACAAGTCAAATTTATTCTTTGAACTGTCATTTGATGTTTTGATTTAAAAGTCAAGTTTGCTTCACATACTATCATTTATCCTCTTGGTTCAAAAGCAAACTTAAACTCTTGGTTTTGAAAAAGTTTGTGACTTTTATAAATCATTGATTCACCCCCCTCCCAGTGATTTCAGTCTTCCAATAGGGTGGAGTAGTAGGATTCTGTGTTACAAAGGAATGGAGTTTAATATTAATGAGGATTTCGTTGCAGAGGTGGCTAGTCTTCCTTCCACTGGAAGGAAATTCTATAGAGACAGAGGTGCTGCTAAGAAAGCCTTTGCTAATTTCTTTAAATAGGATGAGAAGAAGAAGCTCAAGGAAGTTGGTAGTGGTGGGTATGCTCGTAAGTCTCTCAAGTCGCTTTGGAGGGATCTAGCTCTAGAAATTATGCATTACTTCACGTTGGAGGGTAGGTTTTTTGTCATTTATAGCTACCATTTCATGCTTTTGAATTGTTTCCACCACAAGGTGTTGGTTTTGCTTCCTTTTTATCTTTTGTTGTCGATGGAGAATAGTATTGAGCATCATCGGAAGAACCCCAAGAAGGCTACTCTCCATGAAGTCCTTATGAATATCATGTTTGATCACATAAAGATGAAGTTGATCCCTGTTTCTCCTAAGAATCTAAACCGCAAGAAGGATGTTAAAAATTCTGACTATGAGACTGGTCATTCTACGATGGAATGGGAAGGGAATTTTGAGGACGAGGATGAGGATTTTGAGGAGATGTCAGTGGATGATGGTGAGTCTAAGGAGGGTTTTGAAGCTTCTGAATCTTGGTCCAAGGAATATGAAATGGATATTGAGTTGAAGGAAGTAGTAGTTTTGTCTGGGAAGAAGAGTGTGAAGGGGAAAAAAAAGTGCCCTAGGAAAGAGAAGTCTTCTATCAAGAGGAAGTTGGAGTTGTCTAAAGTTGTGGAGGAGTCCCCTATTTTTGGTGAAAAACATTCTTTGGGCCCTAGTAAGTTGGGTGTTGTGGAGAGCTCCCCTTCTATGGAGGATAGTCATGGTGTTGATAAAGACCTCCTTGGGTCCGTGTAGCCTATGGAGACTAATGTTTAGGAGATTGATGGTTTCAAGTGTTCAAAGGGGGTTGACCATAACTGGGTTTCTTTAGACTCTCCTATTGGCACTATACAAGTTAAACGAAGTGATGTGAAGGCGAAGCAACTGGAAGTCTTGGAAGACTTGGAAAATATGTTAGATAAGCATTGGGTTAAAGTTGAGTTGATTGAAGTGGAGGATTCCCTTGTTGAGGAAGAAAAGGAGGATAAAGAGGAGCCTTGGGAGAACCTTTTTCAGAATATTGATTCTAAAGTTGCACCTCTTGTTAATTGGGATGAGGTTAACAAGGGCATGTTCTGTAGGATGGCTGAGGATGGAACTCACAACTTGCTTTCACTAGTTAAATGGATTTTCTCGGAAGTTAAGGAGCTCAATGTCCAGGTGAACAATTGGCAAGATGTTTGTGTGGCGCTGGTGCATAGTAACTAGAAGGAATGGGAGATTAAAGGTAAGGTCAAAACCATGAATGTTATTCTTGATAAACTTGTTGTGGACATTGATCGCCTCGGTAATACTCAGGAGGAGAGTATTTCTTCCATTGAATTGGCAGTCCATAAGACTTTTGAGGAGAGATTTGTTAACATAAAGGACAAAATTAGCAATTTGTCTGATGATTTGAAGACTGTGGTGAACATTAGAATTAATTCCTTGAAATCTACTGCTAAGGGCCTCTTTATTTTAAATGAGAAATCCTTGAAATGGACTGGTAAACCCCTGGAGCTGGGTGATATTGAGAAGGCTATCGAGGATATGAATTGCTCAAATCTAGTGGAGAAGACTGAGGATCCTGCTCTAGTTATGGAAAAGGATGTGGATGATGGCCCGTGTTTGAGAATGAGGAGCAAGACCAAGAAGTGGGCTGCTATTTTGTTTGTTGAGCTCAAGGATGTTATGGAGATGCACGAGGGGGTCATTGGGGAAAATTTGGCCTCAGCTAATTTTCTGGAAAAAATGTTGTAGATATCTTGTTTCTTTTTCTTGATCAACCTTGTTGTTGATGTTTTGCTTGAGGGTTGCTGACGGGTCTCATTGTTATTTTTTGTTGTCAACATTTTGGTTTTTCTGGGTTGTGGGTTCTATAGGTTTAGTCTTTCTTGTAGCTTTTTTCCTTTGTAAAGCGTTTTGGGGTCCCTTCAAAACCTGGTTTTCCTTAAAACAAAAACAAATTTAAGGGCACAAAGTGTACACACACATCGATCTATTAAGGTTTGGAACATAGGGTCAATAAATTAAATGCCAACAAATTTCAACATGAAGATTCAAATAACCCAATAGAAGTTTGAACCTTGCTAACAACAAAAACAATGCCACACTTTAATCAACACACTATTCCATGAACAACAAATAAATATTTTATTTTATTTACATTCTTTGCTTTATTTGAAAAATATTTTTATTTACATCAAATTTATTTTATTTTATTTATTTAAACTTTATTTTATTTTACTTTACAATTATTCTATTTATATATTAAATAATTAAAGGTTTATTTTTGTAATGTGTTCATTGCAACTTTGGATACACATATAGGTAATGATTCATAGCTAATTAAGTGGAGTGCATCTTTTCACATGATCTCTAATAGAGGTTGATTTTCTAAATATAAATAATTTAATGGAGACACAATGTATTTGGGTGACGGTTCTTTTTTAAATATTATTGGTTGCAATAATGTTAAAATTAAGTTTTTTCATGTGATAGTCTAATAGAAATGATTAACCATGTTTTGCATATCCCTAGGTTAGCATGAATTTTATTATCTATGAGCAAACTAATAGATGCAATTGTGCAAATAGTATTTTTTTTATACAAATTGGAAGATGGTTAAAGGTACTATGGTAATTTTTAGAGGTGTCAAGCATATAATATTTTATAATCTTGATGCATGCAATATTGAATATAATGTTACTTTTGTGAAAAACAAGTATGCGACTTCTTCATTGGAAAAAAGGTTGGTTTCCTCTTCAATGAATGCTTGTGGCTTTTGGGTACTTAAAGGTGCTCTTTCTTCTAAATCAAACTATATATAGAGAAGAATATATTATGACACCTGAGATTATGTCACATTAGAAACAAGGGTTTAACGACCTTGAAAAATAAAAACCTTGTTGAAGGGTGACCTAATTGTAATCTTTATTTTAATTTTTGTGAACAATGCATTATGGAAAACAAAGCTACATTCAATTTTATTTAAATTTTCAAAAGTCTAGTGGTGTTTTGGATCTTATTCATTTTGATGAGTTTAGTTCTATTGATTTTCCTTTGATTGTAGAATCCACATATTATGTTTTATTTATTGATGATTATAGTAAAAGGACATGAGTTTATTTTTTAAGGATCAATTCTATATTTTTAGTTAATTTATAGAATTTAAAGCAAAGGTTGAGTTAAAAATTAGAAGTAAAATTAAATATTTGAGGATAAATAATGGTAGTGACATTTTCTAAGAGTTTTGATAGATTTTGTAAAATTTTGATACTTAGAGATAGAAGATAACTTTGTATTTTTCATAGTAGAATGTAGTTGTAGAAAGAATGAACCAATGGAGAAAACTAGGAATATTCTCAGTGGTTTTGTAATAGAAAATAATTGGACTAAAATTGTAATCATTGCTTGCTACTTGAGGGTATGTGTAGGATCATGATGGGCCAAAACGTGGTGATATGATGGCTATGTGTAGGGTATGTGGCTGATGACCTTTTTTTTACCCAAAATTGATGAAAGGAAAAGAGATTTTAAAGGAGATTATCAGCTTTCCACCAATATAAATTGTGCTTTACTTTGACTTTAATAAATAATTATTATTCATTTTCTATTTGAATTACGACTAAAGTCGTGATTGATAGGTTGATTGAAAAACATTTAGCTTTCAAATGGTATCACATTTTTTGAATTCAAAACATGCATCATATTCTATGCTTCTACTATAGGATTTTAAAAAATGAATTTCATGAAGTTTTCACCAAGTTAAGGTGGAGACATACAAGTTTTTATTTTTTAAAAAGTTGTAATAAAAAATTCATAATTAATTATCATTTGGAAAAAAAATTACAAAAAATATATCCATCACATCGGACATGAGTCCTCTACTTATGTGTAAATCTTATAAAAATATATTATCATTTTATTGCAGTTAGGGTGGTCAGACAAACACCTACTTCTTATTTTTTCCCTCAAATTTAAGTACTATTGCAATGAAGTTTCAAATTTTCACCAAATAGATATTTTTAAAAAAAATAAACCTAGTAGTTTACAAACTAAATTCAATTTTCTACAAATTATATTCTTACATATTTTGAAATAATATATATAACTTATTCAAATTTTTACTTCAAGTTGCCTAACTCTGATTTTTCTAAATTTTTCGCCACTTAAGGGCCTATTTTTTCCATGATGATCCTACACATACCCTTGATTAATATGCCTCTTACATGAACTCTTCTTGATAAAATACCTATGGAGGTGTGGTTGGGTCACAATTCGTCATTGGTACATCTATGATTTTTCGGTTGTGAGACATGCACATGTACCACAGTTGGATAACAATGCTATGACATATTTCTTCATTCATTACAATTATGGTAAAAAATGATACAACTTTGGGATCTCATTGCACAAAAGGTAATATAATAGAAGAGTCATATTTAGATAAACTAAGCCTTCTTCTATTATGTTGTATCTAGAAAAAAGTGAAAAAAATAATGAGATTCAACTTCCTTATATGCCTAAGAAAGTTGAATTGAGGCCCCAAGATAGAAAAAAAGCATGAGGAGAGTCTATCAAAATATAAATCTTTAGAAAAAGAATAACCTCCAACTTAGTGTGTTCAAAGGTTTACAACACATAGGCAACCACCTAAAAGGTATAGGTATTCTCCTAATGATTGGGGATATATATTTTTTCTTTGAATATTGATATGGATGAATTGAGATCTATAAAAGAAGCATTAGGTATGAATGATCAAAATTCCTAGAAAATAGCCATGGATGAAGAAATGGAAGCATTATTAAAGAATGATACATAGGATCTAGTATCATTGCCTAAAGGATGAAAACTTGCTGGTTGCAAATGTATGTTCAAGAAAAAATTGTTTTAGATAAAGGTATTGAGAATTATAAAGCATGATTGGTTGTGAAAGGTTACTCTCAATTTGAGGATGTTGATTATGATGTTATATTTTTTGGGTAAAAGTACAAAGTTGTTTCATACTCTTATAGAGGAAACAACCCATATTGATCCAAATTTTAAACATGAATCACTAAAAAGTGGCATATATGTTTTGAATTTTGAAATGATGTAAACTAGTAAAATGTGTATTTTTTAGTATATTTTATGTTTGTATTTTTTTTGAAAAGATAAAAAATTATTTGAATATAGTTTTTTATGAATTGACACTATAATTTAGTTGTTGATAAAATGCTAAAAATTGAAGTTACATGAGACATCAATCTCTATATCATAAAATTTAGTTTTTCCTTCAATTTTTTTTTTTTTTTTATCTATTTATAACTTGAAATTTTAGTCGATGGATGTATTTCTTTCCAATTTTGATAAATGTGTTTTTAAATAAATATTAAAAAGTGTGTGTATTAAAACACAATTCTTTCCATTTGACATCAACTTTCTTATTTTAATTAAAATGGAAAAAAATTATACCATCTCGATATAGATTCTTTTATCTAGTGCTCGCTAGATTAACAAAAATGTTAGGGGATCTTTGAGGAATGGGGGGATTAATAGGGGAAACCTCAAAAACATCATCATGGCCAGGGGAACTAGTGGGGGAATTAATAGGTGTGAGTTTAAAAAACTCATCATCCAAGTCCTTTATACTAGAATGAAAGGTGAATATAGGGGTAGGGTCAACAAACAATTTTTTTTAGGGTTGAGAGAGGGTTCCTTAGTGGCAGGGGTTTTACCTCTCACCCTGGTAAAATGATGAGTGGAGGGTGGAGTCAACATAGAGCTAGAAATGGAAAGAGGATCCTCCAAAAAATTAGTAGGGTTAATAATGACAAGGGAATTTTTTTACAAAGGTTGGGGAAGAGGTTAGAGTGGCCTGGAAGTGACATAAATGAAAGATTAACCCCTGGTGAATAGAAAGGTTTTTTCTTTTAACTTGCACAACCTTAATAGACTGATCCAACAAGGACATAATCCAGAAAGAAAAATTCATCTTAACATTATAAAGAAAATGGTTCAGCCTATGGAAGAGATGGGTATAGAAATGTCTGAACTAGCCCTCCAAAGCAATGTATACCTCATTAAGACCTCTGCCAACTTGCTCCACACCCCTAGAAGGTCTTCTCTACAAAACCCATTTTGCAAATGATTGAATTTTTCACCCTTCTTAAGGAACCTCTACATATCTTTCTGATAGTGACCCTTTGACTTTTGAGGAATATAGGCCTTATCCAAGAAAATCCTAGTGACTTCGAAAATGAGCCCCACATTGATGTGGAAGAAGTTCCCACTAATGGCGACAATGCCCTCATTCAAGGAGTTAGAAAACTCCATCAAAAGATTGGGGCCGTGCCCCATCATACCTTCAACATACAAGGCCATCTTGCCTCACTAGAGGAAGGTCCAAACATCCTTGTCATTTTTTCACACCTTGCAAGAGGTGGGTCCATCTTGAACAAGATTTCCTCCCATAGTATAATTCACACCGAACAAAGAAAATCTCAAAACTTTGTAGAAACACCTAGAATAATACGTAAGCCAAAGATAAGAAGGCTTACATGAAAAGATTGGCTGAGAGAGACAAAATGCCATAAATTCAATCCATGCCAGTTGTCCAAAGGAGCTAACTAGGAATCCAACTTAAGCTCAAGGTTGAAGTACTTTTCAATCATTAGAAAGAAAATCACGTACATGTTTAGGGATACAAGAAATGTTATCCCATATAGTCACTTCAAGAGTGAAGGCTCGCAAGTTAGCGAAGGCACCCACAACTTTATTCCCCACACATAACATGTGATTAGATCTGCAATTATCAAAATTCATTTTGATATTACAAGCTAGTATGATGGGGTCCTAGAGAGACCAAGAAATATTTCCCATCCCACTAAGCATAATTATGGTATTTCTAGAATCACCTTCTATTTCCAGGTTGGAAATACCCACGTTCTTGCTATATAGATACCATGGTAGGAAACTACCACCTTAGCAAAACTTGAATTCTTAACTCCCAAATTCACCACACATACCAACATCATTTTCCCATGGTGATCTCTGATTTCACCACCCTCAACAGCTCAACCCGGGTTACCTTTGGTTGAGCCATAATATTTTTGTGTTGAATACCTACTTTTAGTATAAATAAAAAATTAAATATAAATAATTAAAAAATATATATTTTTTAAACTACACTTATGGATCTAAGAAATGTTATTTTTATATTTAAAAAAAAA
>VDFB02252616.1:105673415-105696084 GCA_007258455.2 Sequoia sempervirens | reverse complement strand
TTGACCTTAAGGATGAAAACCACTCTAAGGTAGTGTCAAATAAAGTCCTAGGAAACAATTTGGCTAACAGTTTATCATTAAGGAAAAAGTCACTACATAAGGTTGTGTAAGCATTAACATGATTAGTAGGATCGCCCTTCCCTCCATACTTTTGAAATCTAGGCATCTCTATTAGAGATGAAAGGAATATGTTTATGGTATATCTCAAAAATTTGTTTCATAACATCTAAGCCTTCATTACATTCAAGTAGATGATGGATGTTGTCTATAGCAGGAATTACAATGGTTGAAATATTTTGAAGACACATGTTTTGTTGCAGATGTGCTAAGTCCTCATGAAGGTTAATGATTTTGTCTTGCGGAATGTGACTGTTTTGTGTGTCAACTTGCATATTATTGGAAGGTAAAGCATTGCTTTAAGGGTAGGGTCCATGCCTAGTGTACTAGTTGCAATACTAGGAGTGGAAGCATTAGACAATCGAATATCCATAACGAGGGTATTATCGTGGGATAACATGAGTCTTGAGCTTCTTCTCACTAGGGCATTAGCAATAGGACACCAAACACTCATGCAAAGGTCTCTAAATGCAGGTGGATTGAAATGAAAAGTAAACTAAGAGCAATAAAATGTTAATAACTTCAATTCTAGAAACTGTAACAGTAATGCAATAACATAAAATTGAAATGCAAAAAATGTACAAAAATGCCAGAAATTATAATGTAAAATGTGCAGAAGGACTAAGTCGCCCAGTGTGGAAAATTAGTCCCATTCATGATTTTTTTGTGTTTTTTCAGAAATTTTAAACAAAATTTGATGTGATTTAGATGCATAGGTGCAACTATAGTATAAAAATGTAGAATTTTGTTGTTTTCTTTAATGAAATATGATGCAAAAAAGAAAGCTATATGAGCTTTTCACTAATGTAATTTTTAAAAACCTACCTGATGCAAATTAAATAATTCAAAACCTAATGCAATGTAGATGCAAGTTAAACCTAGGATGAAAATGCACTTAAAATAAAAAATAAAGTGTTCAAAAGTCAGGTTCACCAAAATGTGGACACTAATTTTGGGTGTCCAAAGTTCTCTAGCACTTCTAGGGTTTTTCACCTAAAAGGAGGAAATGGACCCAAAATGCTAATGTCTACACTCAAATTTTATGCAAGGATGGATGCAATATGCCTAAATGAAATGTCTAAATATAATGAACTAAAAAGGAAAGATGAATATTAATGCTAAACCTAAGAAATGTAAAGTGATAGAAAACACAGTGATGTATGCAAAAACACTTAATAATGTAAGTAAATGATAACAAAATTAAACAAGACTGGAGAGGTGCACCTAAAATCTGAATTCTAATGCAGAGAGGCTCTAGAATCCTGTAGAGTTGACTGGAAATGTTGACTGGGACACTTACACCAAGCTGGGTGACTTAGTCTAGTTTTGGGGAAAATTTGTCGGAACAGTCCAATCTGCCAAATGGGTACTCAAAAATATAGAAACCACTTTTCAGGCCTGGTAGTTTGACTAATTCACCACAGATGGTGACTTAGTCCACTTGGGAATCTCAAGAAATTTGGGGCAGAATTTTGTAGCTTTCGATCTGCATTTCCTTTTCTAATAGGTGTCTAGTCCAGATTCTATAGAAAACAAGCTAAAATTGGTCTCCAAGCTTCAATTAGGGATTTATTCACTTTGATGACTTTGACAGATTGTTGAATACTTTTTAACACCAAGCTCTTTGACGAATTTGCATACAAGACTTGCAAACACACATGCAAAGAGGGGAAAAAGGGTTAAGGGTTAGAGTATAGGGGGTTGCCTTGGTCAAACCCTGATTTGGTAATTAAACCATATGAAATGAAGTAAAATAAGAAGAGAATGATGAAAAAACAACATGCAATGTCACAAAATCACCAAACCCTTGATTTTGAAATATGAAGATATGCAATGAAGTGCTCCAATGGATGACTTGATAATGCTTAGAGTGCTTGAATGCTTGATAATTGCTTGAATGATTAGATGAATGAATGCTTGGATGAATGGGGGTTAAAATGAGAGGAAAAACCTTTATTTATACTTGATTTTCCATTATTTCCCTAAAATAACACATCACAGGCTAACCTCAAGGGTAATAGAATAAAATCTCGCCAGAAAGTTGAAATTATTTTGATTTTTGTGCCAAGTGGGACTAAGTCTCCCCAGGTGGTGACTTGGTCCCACTAGGGAAATTTTACTGTGTGTCAAAAATTAAAGTTCATTTAATAATGTTTAACGAGAATATCCTCAAAAATAAACTTAAGTAGGGTCAAAAAGTGCATTAAGGGGTCATTTAAACATAATAAAGGGTTGAATTAGTGATGACAAGTCTAGGAAAGCATGAGAGTTTGTTACAACTCTTTACAACACTTTGAAATAAGACTTGGTAAGTAATAAAAGGGGTTATTTAAGTGAATTATAATGAAAGGGTCCTAGAAAAGTGTGAAAGTGGGTTATAACACTTCACAACACTTTTACAAGACATCCTAGAAGTCTTAATGATTCTCAAGGGTCCAAAACCTAATGTGAACATGTTCAACACATTACAACATTAAATCTAGGAAAAATCAAGCCAAAGTCCAAAAGAGAGACTCAAGTGAATGTAAAAATGTCCAACTATATATTTTTTGATGACACAGTTTGATTATGACTCTAAACCCATTATAGTGTACCAATCCTTGAGGTTTAGACATTTCATACAATTAAGATTAAAAATACCTTTAACTAGTAGTTTATGAGTAGAAAATAGTTTGTATACAGTTCATGGTTTCATATTTTAACTAGGGAAACATCTCGAGCAAGATTTGAAGGTTTTTCCTTGAGAGAATCATGTCATGCATACCCACATCTTGTAGTCTTGTAATGATGTGTTGACAACCTTAATAGAGCTAATATTAGTAGGTTAGTTATTTTCCTAATGATATATTTTGGTGCTAGACATACATTGGATACTATTGCATGTTTTTTATATTTTTATACCTTTAGTTATGATTAACTCCTATGAAAGATTACCTCTATGAATACCCTCCTAGTTCTAGTTGAGATCGAAGCGAAAAAGAGACTATCAACTCTTAAGAATTGGCATGTCATCACTCTTTCTTTGTTGACGAGCTAGTCTATCAATCTTCAAGAGCAACATATCTTTGGCCTTAAAGTGGAATAATCCCTCTATAAGTCTATGTAATAATTTTGAGACCCAATTAAATGATACCATTGTTGGGGGTGTGTTGATCTAGTTTATAACTTAAAAAAAATATTAATCCAATACCTACTTGTTAGTGGGTGTGTTCATATCCCTTCAACTTATGCCAATAGAATGACACCATTGTCGATGAAAAATTGACTCTAGAATCATCTAGAAGACCTTGTGTAACCTACATTAATTTATATCCATTAAGTTTGCACATTTAAAGATAATAAATTACCAACTAACATCAAAGAGAAAGTAAGGAAAGTTCTTTTTTTGCTATTTTGAAGTTCCCATTTGCTACAAGAAAAGTTGAGTCTCTTTGAAGTGAAGAGTGGTGACTCTATTTTAGTTAAACAAAGAATTAGTTTGCACATCAAAAGACTTGATGATGGAGAGAAAAAGGTAGCATGAATATACCAACAAGAACAAGAAGAAGATTCATCTCATTTTAAGGAGACATTGAATGATATGAAAATCTAAAAAGAATGGTAAGTCATTCAAATCTAGCTAACCAAATTTATAAGTGGGAACTTCAAGAAGAAATGGTTCATGCAGGATGAAAGAGATCAATGTACGTATAGTTCTCAAAATTTATATATGATTGATACATATATGCAAAGTTGTGGCATGTAATATCAAGATTTAATAACATGTTTTGATGGCCATGATCTCACCTCTCCAATTATGACATATAGATATGAAATTGAGTAGGAAAAATTGTTATACTACCATAAAGAGGAGGTACTAGAGCTTTTGATAATTTTATATTCTCATAAATTTTATGTACAAGGTTATGATATAATTATTGGTAGAAGAAATGTGGATAAAATATTTGATGTGTGTATGTAATATTATCACAACAATACACCACTTCTCCTGACATACCACACAAAAAATAAATTTGTAAAATGTATTGCACACCTTGAAATGATGTAAATTCAAAGTGAACAATCATTTTAACATGTTAATGTCTGAAGAGGAGGACCTTGATGCTATCCAAAAAGAACTAGAAGTGGTGATTGGGAATGAGTCCAATGATGTTAACACTAGCGAAGAAAGTGGTTGAGGAGGGAAAAAATGAAGAAGAGGAGGAGAATGATAATGAAAGAAATGAAATTAATATTTTTATTTAGGAAGAAAAGGAAGGAATGGACCTAGAACAGGAGGAAGATAATGTTGATAAACATTAGGTTATAGTGAGCTCAGAGGAGGAGGGGGAATATGGGGAGTGGTACCCTCTATTATTTTATGAATCAAATTGATAATCTGTAGGGAAGAGTTAGCAGAATGTAATTAAATAATGAAGGTGATACATTGAAAGAAAAGACAATAAAGCTCGATAGTGCAATGAGTTGCATCATATCTATCACCCATGGGATTATGAATCATGCCATATTTTGAACTATCATTGGGTAATCAAAAGTAAGGAAACTAAAATATAGGAAGGAGAATAACTAAGAGGATGGAACCCTGAAGGAGGAGATGGCTGGTGATGCCAAGGTCACCTAGAAGAACAATTTGGAGTGGATCAAGAAAGAATAGAATCTAATTAACAGTCCTAAGGATTAGTTTTCTATTGGATGATTTTCCTTTTTTTTGTTTATTGGGTTATCAAGGGCCTATTTTTTTATATTTTTGAGGCCTTTGAGCTATTTTAGTTTTCCTCTCTTAGTCTATTTACCTTAATGTTTGGTGTTGTTTTCTAGTACGCTTGTAGGCCTTTGTTTTTTCTCAAACTGGTGGGCCTATTGGCCTTGTATTTTCTTTTATATTTTGTTTGAGATCAAGGCCCTTACACTACTTTTTAATCAAAAACATGTTAGTGCTCTCTTGATTGGTGGAAAGGATGAACTCCCTTGTGATGTTTATGATGAGAATTGTAACGATAAGGGATCTCAAATGAAAATGGTTGATTTTCTTATTGACAAGAGAAATGAGGAAAATATTAAGTGGTTGGAAGCTAAAATTACTACACTTTCATGCACTCTCAATAAACAAATGGAAAGAATATCCTCATGAGAAAAAATATTCTCAATACTATGAAGATGAAGATAGTCAATATAATTCATTAGGATATGAATCTATAAAACTAGATGAATATATTAATTATGATGCATATAATCAAGGTTTTCAAAGTGAAAATAGTTTTAATTCACATTAGCATGAGCGACAAACTCATAGAATTCACCATAAAAGGGAAATCACTTGGTTATCCTAATGTTCCAAACCATTAAAGGATGACATCATACTCCACATGTAAATACATCTCTAGTGAAAATCCAAAATGAATATCATCCATAAGATGGATGTGAGTGGAGATGATGTAGTACTAATATTACTAGATCAAATAAAAATAACATGAATAGACACAAGGAGAAGAAACATGTAAAAATTGAAACAAAGAGTAATAGCACTATTGAGAAGGTGGTCGAGAGAAATAAGAATCCAATATAGTAGTGGGTAGTTAAGAAGAAAGAATTGATAAAATATCATGTACATAAAACAACAAAAGGATAAAATCTAAATGATGAGGCATAATCATTTTAGTCCCAATCATTGGATGTGTTAGTGCATAGATTTGGAGGAACCAAATTTGTAAAAGTTTGGTCACTTGAATCTATGTGTATCTCAATCCACCTTGGTTCATGAGACTTGTGCCAAGGTTTTATCTCCTCCATCTCTTACATCTTCAACAATTAATTCACTTTAGTACTTGATTTTTTTTGTGTAAAAAAATGTCACTGCGATTGTTTCTCGAAAAATAACCTTGCATACCCAATGAGTAGTGATAATTGTTCCAATAGTTGGAGAGATCGTTATGGAATATCAATCTTCCTCTACATTTGAGAGAGGAATATCCCTCATATGATGGTATTTTTTGTGGTTTTGTTGTACTTTTAACCAAAAAGTATAAAAAGGTGAAAAAGGGAAAAAATAAAGAAAGTTGAATAATAAAAACCCTAGTAGCTGACATATGAATACCAACAAGGACTTCACAAAATATGACAAATTACAAGAGCCTTTTTCCATGAAATATTTTTTGATGTGTAATGATGATCAAAAAAATATGACAAACCTCAACATACGAAGAGATTGGCCACTTCAACTCTTTTAGACCAAGACACCAAGATATGAACATTTTTCATTAATTCGATTGCATAGATTACCAATTATTTGCACAGTCACATAGAGGGATTACTAATTTAATATACATGAAATTGGTAATAATAACACATGAATACATTTAAAACATATGAACCAAAAAGAATTATTGATTTCTTTCTAAAATTATACAATTCTAGAAACCTTTCTATACATAGTGTCAAACCATAAATACTCAAAATTATCTCCAAAATGTTCTTCTCCAAACTTTCCCCTCTGTAAAGTCCCCCTTTTCATTTGAAATGGCCTTGTATTTATAGGCTTCCTATTGATAACTACCTATAACTACTTAGTAACTACCCCAACTACCTCCTAATCATATTTTTGAAATACAATGGTTTTTTAAAATAAGAAACTTTATTTGGTTAGAATTCTCATCATTTCTCCAAAAATAACGCCTATTTTCTAACTTTTGGTTATGATAAGTGACATAAGTCACTTTTACAAAAAGGTAGCTTTATACTTATAAACTTTAAGTTATAGTTTCCATTGAGGTACTTTTTCATGCTTGATTACTCCATTATCCCTTGTAAACACCTCACCATTTACTTAGTTAAGAACATAGGACTTGTGCCTTTCTGTTGTAATGAATAAGTAATATTGAGGTTCTTCGTAAGGATGAAATAGTGTTACAATGTACTCATAGATTGGTACATCGACTATTTCCATAAGGAATATCCAAATTCACAATTAAAAACACGACATACCTCTAGAAATGTGAATATAATAATCTATTTATAAGATCAATATGAAAATTTTCACTCATTGAATGAAAATATTGCTATTGATTGTCCACTATCTCTTGGAGGATGTTGGTTTTCTATCCTTCCAACCCTTGCTCCTACAATTCACTATTCCAAACATGATTTTTCAGTTGACATATTCTTCTTCAACACCATCAAGATCATCCATTCCAACAGCCTTATGGCTCATCCAATATGAAGGATCATATGTAATAAAAATTCTCAATTCAATTTGTTCCTTTTAAAAGACATATTTACTTTGGCATATTTGGATGAGTCACCATTGTGAGAGAAAGATGAACCACCCCTAATATAGACATGATGTTCATCTTCATGACCTAGAGCTTTATCACAAGAGTTGATACATATGGTATAAATATATGCATCTAACATCACATGGAACATCTTTTGCAGTAGTTGTATTGAACACTTGTCATGCATAGTCTAGGATACTGTCTTAATTTACTAATTGCACAGAAAAACATAGAGCTACTGCTCTATTTCCCCAAAACACAAACAGGGGAAAAACACAAAATGCGAAATAACCAAAAACACAGGAGACAAATTTGAGCATGCAATATTTTCCTTCTGATTAACTATGCTAGAAATGGAAATACATGAAAGATAAAGCATGAACTACTAAAAACAAACTCTAAGCTACGAATTTCAATCTGTTGCAAGCAATCAACTGCTCAACCAAAAAAAACAAACAACTTCAGGAGCTCTTAGGATCTCAACTGACATGAGCTACACAGAGCTCTTCAGGAGTAATATCTGCTCACACACAAAACAAACAATTGCTATTGTTCAGGAGCTTTTAGAAGCTCACACAAAAAACATTCTCTTCACAGTCTGCTACTGCTTAGAAAAATTCTTCTTCTTTCAACAAAGTCTTCTCTACTGACTCTTCTCTCCTGACAGAATTAATCTGCCTTCATTCCTTTTGACTTTTAACTAATTTCCTCTCAATTTTGAAATCACCTACCAGCATTGAATTGGAATTCAAAAATTCCTAACTTTGTTAACTTCTTCTGCAGTCTTCAGGTGCATGTCAGGAGAAAGTGGGAAAGGCAATCCCCAAAACAATCTTCCAGCTACATGCATTGAATGCTCCTAACAGGTAGGTGGATGGGAAGAGGCTCAGGAGCATTTAATTTTCCAACACTCCCCCTTGATCCTGAGCCAACAAAATAGGATCAATCCTAATCCTAAACAACAATGCCCAAACTGGTTCTCAAGCGCTCGAAACTAATCTTGCTCAAAGGATTGGTGAATATGTCTGCTAGCTGTTGCTCAGACCTACAAAATGCCATTTTAATTTCACCATTCTCAACCAATTCTCTGATAAAATGACAGCTAATTTCAATGTGCTTGCTTGTTCCATGAAACACAAGATTTTTTGTCAACGCTATTGATGAAACATTGTCACAATAAATTATTGTTCCATCCTCTTGTTCTTCCATCAAATCTGCCAAGATTCTTCTCAGCCAAATAGCTTGACATGTTGTTGCATTCGCTGCTATATACTCAACCTCTGATGTAGATAGGGAAATGATGGGTTGTTTCTTGGAAGCCCGTGAGATGACTCCCGTACCCAAGTGAAACACATAGCCTGATGTGCTCTTCATATCATCCAAACTTCTTGCCCAATCACTGTCCGTGTATCCAACCAGCCCAAAATTATTTGTTGTTGAGTACAAAATGCCATATCCTTTGGTTCCTTTCACATACCTCAGGATTCTTTTACCTGGTTGCCAATGGGTGTCCCATGGAGTCTCCATAAACTTGGAAATAAGACTCACACTGTGCATTATATCAGGCCTAGTTGTTGTTAAATACATTAAGCTTCCAACCAAAGTTTTAAACAGGGTTGAATCCACATTGCTGCTGCAATCTTCCTTGCTCAACTTTAGACCTATGACTGTTGGAGTAGGGGCAGGCTTGCTTTCAAGCATTCTAAATCTCTTCAAGATTTCATTTGCATATTTTTCTTGAGAGATAAATATACCATCATGCATTTGTTTTACTTCTATGCCTAGAAAATATCTCAAAAGACCTAAATCTATCATCTCAAACTCTCTTTTCATGGCCTCTTTAAAATCAACAATGAGGAAATCATCATCCCCAGTAAAAACTAAGTCATCAACATACAAGACAATAATCAAAACCTTACCATTTGTTTCCTTGATGTAAAGAGTGGCCTCACCATCACTTTTTCTAAAGCCGTTGCTCATCAAATATGAGTCAATCCTATTGTAGCATGCCCGTGGAGTTTGCTTCAGCCCATAAAGAGATTTCTTCAGCCTATACACCTTGTGTTCTTGACCCAGAACTTCATATCCAAATGGTTGCTCCATATAAACCTCTTCTTTCAACACTCCATTTAGGAAGGCAGACTTCACATCCATTTGGAATACCTTCCACATGTGCTAGGTTGTAATTGTTATGACTGCCCGCACGGTTTCCATCCTTGCAACAGGGGAAAATGTCACATTATAATCTCTCCCAAATTGTTGTTTGTACCCCTTGACAACTAATCTTGCCTTGTGTCGGTCTATCCTTCCTTCAGCATTGTACTTAGTCTTGTAGACCCATTTCACCCCAATAACTTGCTTGTTGGGAGGCAAATCAACTAGCTTCCATGTGTTGTTCCTTTCTATTGCATCTATCTCCTCATCCATGGCCTCACACCATTTCTCCTCTTTCATAGCTTCTTCAAAAGAAACTAGATCACCATGAGAAAATAATGCAAAACCCACACTCTCATCAAAATCTTCATCATATTTTTCATTCTGGTAGATCTCCCTTAGAATCTTCGTCTTCTTTGGCATTAGGGAGGTGTGAGGTGGTTCTGAACTTTCACTACTACTGTTGTTGTGTTGTGCAGGAAGGTTCAGGATTTGTTGGGAGCTTTCAGGAGCTCCACTGGCAATTTCAAAAGCTCTTTCGGAGCTTTCAGGAGCCAATCTTCTGGTTGTCTCTAGCTGCTTGCCTTTCTATCTGCTCACTTCAGGAGCTTTCAAGGGCTCTTCAAGAGCTCTTCCAAAAACTCCAGGAGCTCATCCAGAGCTCACTACAACCGCATCTTTGGCTGTCTGTGGCAGTATTCCTGACTGTCTACCAACTCCAGGAGCTCTCAGGGACCTTTCAGGAGCTCGACTGGTACTTTCAGGAGCCAATCCTCTGGATGACTGTGACAACCTACCTGATTGTCTTGTTGACTGTCTTTCGGCTTCAGGAGCTATTAGGAGCCGTTAGGAGCTTTCAGGAGCTCGACCGACACTTTTAGGAGTATCTACAGACTCGTCTTGTTGAACTTCATGTTCAGTTTCTGCTTCTTCAGGAGTGGTTATGAGCTATTAGAATCTACCACTCCATCCCATGACTTGTCTTTTAGGAACTCCACGTCCCTACAAATGACTATCCTCTTGGTGACTAGATTATATAGTCGATAGGCTTTGGACTCTTCACTATAGCCCGTGAAAATGCATTTTTCACCCTTGTCATCCAATTTCTACCTCTTTTCCTTAGGCACGATGCATATGCTACACACCCAAGCACTCTCAAGTGCTCAATTGTCCACTTGCGTCTCGTCCATGCCTCTTGAGGTATCTTGTCATAGACCGCCTTTGTTGGAAACAGTTTTTGCTACAACCTCTCCCCAATATTCAGTTGAGAGTCCTTTTTCTTTCATCATGCTCCTTGCCATCTCAACGATGGTTCGATTCTTTCTCTCAGCCACTCGATTTTGCTGTAGAGTGTAACTGGTTGTTAGCTCCATTTTAATGCCATTTTTCTTGCAAAAAATCACAAAAAAATTAGAGGTATACTCTCCTCCACGATCTGACCTTAGGACCTTAAGCACATGTCCACTCTCCTTTTTAGCCTGGGCTTTAAACAACAGAAACTTATCAAATGCTTCAGATTTATGTTGCAAAAAGTAGACCCATGTCTTATGGTTGTAATCATCAATTACGGTCATAAAAAATATGCTTTTACCAACATAAATGATTTGCATAGGGCCTACTAAATCCATGTGCACCAGCTCCAATGGTGCTCTTTCCCTTGTAGAGTTGCCCGATTGAAAGGGCTACCTATGTTGCTTGCCTAAAATGCAAGTCTCGCATCTAACATTAGGCTTCACTATCCTTGACAAACCATCAATCATTTTGTTCTTGGACAAAAGACTCAAACCAACATAGCCTAAATGTCCATACCTGAGATGCCATAGTTTGGAGGGATCTTGAATGGTGCTCTTGAGCACTACATGATGTACTTCTATACATTCTCCATTCTTAAGAGGTGCAGCAATGAACTGAGATGATAAACACGTCTCAATCTTCAATGGAGACATCTGGTTCTTTGTCATTTGGAGCGTTGCAAACACCTTCATCCTCTCATTCTTGTCATAAATGATGCATTGACCCTTCTACATCAGCACTTTGTATCCATTTTGGATCAGCTGACCTACACTCACGAGGTTATGCTTTAACCTAGGAGCAAGAAATATATTTTGTATCTCCTTCTCACCTTGCTTATTTCGGATCATAATAGATCCTCTTCTAACAACAGGAACTACTCCATTGTTCCCCATTTTTATTTCAAACTTTACATTTTTATCAATGAAAGAAAAAAGACTTTCATTACCACTCATGTGTTTGTTGCAACCGTTGTCCAAATACCAGACTTTGGCGCTGCCTTCACCAATGTTGCACATGATGAAGGCTATGGACTGGTTTCCTTCAGCCACATTCAGATCAACCACATTTGCATTTTTTTTTACTAATCTCTTTGCTTTGTCCAACATTCACTTACATAATGCCCGAACTTATGATAGTAACTTAACATTCAACATTTCTCTTGTCATTCTTCTAGTTCAAACTACTATTCTTTTTACCTCTTCGGGAGCTGGTTTGAGAGCTGCTCGCTCCCTCTTGGTTGTTTGCTCATGCCGAGCTTTCTTCTACAGCATTACCACGTCCAAATCTCCCTCTACCACATTTGGAGCTGTTTCTACCTCTCCCCCTTCCTCTTGCATTCGACTGAGCTTTAAAAGCTTGCTCTTGGGAGGAACTTGCAGACCTATTTAGGCACTACTCATGGGTTTGTAGAGAACCCATCAGCTCATCAATAGACAACGTTGTGAGATCCTTTTCCTCTTCAATGGAAATCACCACTACATCAAACTTCGTGGGTAAGCTCCTAAGGACTTTCTCCATAATCCTCTAATCATCAATGATCTCAACATTCACTCTCAACTGGTTTATTAAACCCGAGAGTCTTGTGTGGAAAACAGAAATGGACTCATTGTCCTCCATTTCAAGAGTCTCAAACTCTCTTCGAAGCATCTGGAGCTTCACCAATCTGACATTTCCAGTCCCTTTGTAACAGGTTTGGAGGATTTCCCAAGCTTCCTTTGCATAGTTAGTTGCTGCTATTCTGTGAAAAATGGCCTCTATCAAGGCTGCTTCTATCAAGCTCAATGCCTTAGCATCTTTCCTCCTTAACTCCTTCAACTGGTTCTTCTAGTTGTTTGTGAGCACAACATATGTTGTTGGGTCAGTTACATCATTGAAACCATTTACCACAAATTCCCACAAATCAGTGGCGACCATAATGGTCTTCATCTTCTTCGCCCAAACATCATAGTTTTGTCCATTAAAGGACAGTGACTGCTACCAGCGCTTTCCTTCATCTCCAGCCATGTCTCCTGCAGTAAAATTCAACACCCAGAAAAAAAAAATGCCCTAACTCACAAGGAAATGGGGCCTATGGCTCTGATACCATGTCTTAATTTACTGATTGCATAGAAAAACACAGAGCTACTGCTCTATTTCCCCAAAACACAAACAGGGAAAAAACACAAAATGCAGAATAACCAAAAACATAGGAGACAAATTTGGGCATGCAATATTTGCCTTCTGATTAACTATGTTGGAAATGGAAATACATGAAAGATAAAGCATGAACTACTGAAAACAAACTCTAAGCTATGAATTTCAATCTATTGGGAGCAATCAACTGCTCAACCAAAAAAAACAAACAACTTCAGGAGCTCAACTGACATGAGCTATGCAGAGCTCTTCAAGAGCAATATCTGCTCAGACACAAAACAAACAGCTGCTGTTGTTTAGGAGCTTTCAGAAGCTCACACAGAAAACATTCTTTGCACAGTCTACTACTGCTCAAAAAAATTCTTCTTCTTTCAACAGAGTCTTCTCTACTGACTCTTCTCTCTTAACAGAATTAATCTGCCTTCATTCTTTTTGTATTTTAACTTATTCCCTCTCAATTTTGAAATCACCTACCAGCATTGAATTGGAATTCAAAAATTCCTAACTTCATTAACTTCTTCTGCAGTCTTCAGGTGCACGTCAGGAGCAAGTGGGAAAGGCGATCCCCAAAACAATCTTCCAACTATAGGCATCGAATGCTCCTGACAGGTAGGTGGATGGGAAGAGGCTCATGAGCATTTAATTTTCCAACACATACATGGTAACCACATTACTTATTAGAGAAACATTACCCCTATGCATGCAGTTGCTTCTAAGCGTGTTGCTTTGCTTTTACCCCAACTTCTGTAATATACACAAGATCTGTTTTGACTTGCCTTGAAAAGTGGTCTCTCATTTTAATATTGTTGACTTCATTGACCATCTGTATTTGGCATATTATGTGGTATACATTGAGAAAGAAATAACATGAAACTCATTGATAAAGTTGCATAGATTTGCAAAGATTTTACTGGAAAAATAATTTTATTTGCTTCCCATTGAGGTAAGCTTAGAAGCAAAGCTCTCGATAATGTGCATAAATAATGCTTCCATTCATCAATAACCTGAATAAACTCTTCATAATTGAATTTGTGTTGCTCTTCATTAGAAGATGCATAATAATCTACACCGAGTTCAACCAGCAGAGTTTCTTCTACTCTGAACGTTTCAGATAAAACATTTCCTAACAAATTATAACTCTGTGTCTTTAACTCTCTGTGACCAGTAGATGCTCCTGTAGCAGTTTCTGCTCCAAACCCATAACAATATTCCTCCACACAATTGCTCGGTTGCTTCCGAAATTTTTAATGGTAAAACAGTACAACCTGAATAGCGTGTAAACTGTTTCTAAATAGCTCAGACAACACAATTCCATTCCATTTCAATTGCAGTGACTTATCAAAGGAATCTGAAGAATATAACGTATAATCATAGTTTGGGTTCTTTCATCCTTGTTTCACATTCCTTTGAGTTTCCCCAGTCTTTACCAAAAGGCCCAACGGATATCAAAGCCTCAGCTTTGTTCTTCAAGACCAACTAAAAGGAAATCATGTGCCTCTTCCATCAGAAGATGGTCCTGATTTACCAATACATTTTATCTGACGCTGGAAAAGGAAGCCAATTTTCTAATATGAAATCTGATGAAAAATGCAAATGCCCAGATGCATTACGACTAGTAACATTTTCTGAATCATTTATTTCTTCAACACGTTTTGAAGAAGAAGCTTGCATCATCTCCTTGGCCCCATGGGATATAAGTAAATCAGAATCAGTATCGTTGACCCCACTAGGGTTTTAGAAAAAGGATAAAGGCGCTTAGAAAGTTGATTGATGAGCTTGGCATTCTCATTATGTGAACTATCACGTGTGAACCAGTGTTAATTGTACATCGTTCCCCTTCAGTGATCTCACCAACGCAATGAATATGGATTCATCTACTGTATAAAGTATTGCATCTCCAATCTTTGGTACAATAGTCGTTGGTTCACCTTCTTGGAAGTGAAAAAGACCACCTTTAAAGTCTTCATTGTAGTTGTTTAAATAACATACAGCCGCATATTGGCACTGCTTGAGATATGGTCTATTATCAAACTATGCCATCCTATGCTTGCCCCTTTAGTCCAACATGAATAATAATGCCCATAGTCCTCAAAATACAAATACAGATGCAATGTGAAGTTTTCTCTCCCATTGTTAAGAATTGTGAGGTCAGGCAAAGACCAAGCAGCGAGGACCTTTCCTCTTATTGTTGGAGCAGAGTGCATTTCCATCTACACTAGAGAGGATGTTTGCAAAGATCGTGGAATTTCCTTATGCCTATCAAGAGCATTTTCTTCAAAATTTTGAAAGCCTTTCATCGAATTTATTTTGTGTATGTTCTGCAAGCATTGCATCCCTTTGAGGCATTCTGTCAAACAGTTTACATGTCTCTGTCAATGCTCCCATTGTTTGCACGCATGTATGTCCTGTTGGAAGTGAAGTTCAACCATCACTGTTCTTTCGTTTTCTTCTTCCCATGTCTTTTCACTTGTTGGAAGAGTTGAAGTAATTCAATTTTGTTTTTCCTTTTGGGATGGAAAAACAATGTAACTAAGTTTGCTACTAATCAATAAAACAATGTGACCTGCTTTCCTTTGTGGATGCCATTTAATGGTGAACCACGTTAAATAACCATGTCAATTTCTTGTCTTTATTTCTACAATTGTTATTGCTGTTCTGTTTTTATTTTCTGTTGTTCTTGTTGCACGGTTAACTCAACATGCCGTTATATTGTAACTGCAACATCTTTACCTATGGCGCGCGGGTAGTGAAGAGCTGGCATGGGTTGTGGAATTTAACATTACACTGCCAATGAGATATCCTGGATCCACGTGAGTTTTCCAAGGTGTCTACACTGATCTGAAGCTGATCTTGCAATAAATGACTACTGTTTGAAGTTGAGGTTATTGCTGTTGGTTTGGGTTTAAAGAGTACACACTAAGCTCTGATTTTTTAGGTGAGTAGAAAAAGAAAAAATTCCATTTCTATTTTCCGTTCATCACTGTCACAGCTGGGCTTCTTACCGTTCACTGTTCGCATGCCTGCATCAAACACTACACACACCGAGTTTGACATTAACTCAGATATTTCTTCTCCGATATTTTCTGAAGGCAGCTCGAAATTACTGTCACATTTTATGGACGATGATGTTGGAAGTTTGAAGAATTCATGCAAAAGTACTTTATTTTTTCTTCACTGATTATGAATTACCTATAGATTTATTTTAGATATATGTAGTGGAGGAGGATAAGATGGATATATATTGTCAAGGAGGATAAGATAGATACCAAAATAGACATTCTTAGTGAGATGATGAAATTGATTACATACAAAGTAATGAGTGAGGAAGATGAAGAAGATGGTGATGCTCATCATATGTAGAGTATATCAAATTTAGGGGAATAGAGGATTTTATTTATGTATTCAATGAATCATGATATGTGAGTACAAGGTGTGTTTACACAACATTTTTCAATTCATATTTTAGCAATTCAATTTTTAGAGAACACACATTAAAATTTAGAGAACATCCTAAGTCAAGTTTGTAGATACAAAGTGATTTCATAATTGTATATTAGATCTACAACCAAAAAGACAACCTAACAAAGAAGAATAATATGATTTTCATTCCTAAATTCCAAGATATATCAATCTCACTATTTCCATTCATTAATAAACATACACTCTTCAATCATAAAATTAAACATTCTCTCCCTTTATTAATTACTATTTATAAAATTCAATCCATTACATTCAACTCCACATACATTCTACTTGTAATCTATAAATTACGTAATAAAATTTACCATAGGTTTTCCATTTTAGTAATATTCATTGATATTATGTTTATAATGGATAAACAAGTTGACAAATGTGAGGCTTGCAATTCTCCATTAATAAGTCTTTGCTACGAATAAATGCGAAATTATTTTAGCTGAGCCATAAATAAATCATTCTTTCTAACCAAATTTCCAATGTCACGTTAGTAGTTAGGATTCCCCAAAGAGTAGGAAATGGTAGCTTTTAAAAATAAATTCCTAACCATGTACAGTACATTGTATTTAAAGTTACAATTTTATTTTTTTTAAATTTAACCTTACAACTTACAGAAGGAAGGCATCTTTGGTTCATTTTTTATTATAAAGAGGACAGGAAAATGAGCACGGTACGAATTATTCTCCACTACCAACACTGTAGTTTGCACTAATGTCAAGCCACCAACAAAGCCATTGCTTTCAGGTCTTATCTAAACAGATGGCCAATGCTGTTTGTTTAAAAACTCGATAATGGTCATTTCATCTTTAACAATAAATATATATATATATATCTGTAGATACAGACCTCGTAAGACATTTTCGTTTGATGTGAATTCAATAGATAAGGTGTTTATGCATTTGTACACGCAACCTTAGCAGAGATGACAGTGGGATTCAAATGTAATAGTGATCACAACAAAACTTTGGAATCGAAGTTAAAGTCAGTTTAATACATGCTTCCTTAACATAAGTGGTTAGATAATAGCTCACACATATCTCACACACTGCGTCAGCAGCTTTATTCATAAAGTAAATAAGAAGATAAACACAACAAAAAAATCAGGAGTAGGTGGATTCATTGTTTCTTGTTTTGGGCTTGTGAACTTTGTCGGTCATCTTTTCTTGACTTCCTTGATGTGAAGGATTCTCAAGAGTCTAGTCTTATCTCTATATTAAGAGAAGATTGAAAAAGGAAAATTCATTTTTAGTAAAATAAGATGTACTTTAGATTAATATGTTATAGAACTAAATTTATGTCTTACTCTTCAGTGTAAAATATTCACTAATAAAGTTCTAAGGGTTACATATGGTACTATGTATTTTGAATGTGTAACATGCATATTTCCCTTTTCATTTTAATCATGTGAAGAATAATGTAGCAATGGAATTTGTGTTGGTAGAAAGAAAATTATTAATTCATAAATTGTTCACCTCAAATTTATTGACATTGGAATAAGATTAGTATAAACATTTTCAATATATTTTATACAATGCAAATAGTTTAAATTTGCAAGCACATTAGTCTAGCAGGGGCGTAAGTCCATTGGAAAATTAAGGGTTTAGAACATGAAATCAACAAATTGAAGGGCACCAGCAGGAGCCTATCATGGCCTTGTTTTGGAAAAAAAAATTGGGGTCTCCAAACTTTGGATTGAGGGGGATTCTCTTAATATTATAAAGTGTCTTATGCTGAATTTTCCGCCTTCTTGGTCTATTATCCATCTCATTAATGATTCACTTTCCATCATTAATTCTTTTCATGAGATTAGAATTTCACATGTGTTTAGGGAAGCTAACTTGTTGGCTGATGGGTTAGCTAATGTGGGAGTGGTGGCACGAAATAATTGAGAGGATTTTGAATCATTACCACTTAACCTTAAGATCATTTCCAATAATGACCAGTTGCCATGTCATTAAGGTGGTCGAGATGAGGTAAAGACTCTTTTTTATTGTTCTGAGTTGGTTTTTGCACGTTGAGTCTTGGCCCTGCTCTTCTCATAATTTCCTTTTAGTTTTCCGTGATAATATGGCTTGGCTGCGTAGGTTTGGCAATACTTGGTATGGCAGAAGCACTCACTTTGTGGGTCTTATTTGCATTGTTTTGTGGTTAGTTTGCCTAATTTTGTCTTTGTAGAAAACTAAGGTGTTGGTGGTCTCTTGTTCGCTGCATGTTGCCATGGGAGGAGCCTGTTGCAAAGTGGAGCCGATCTCTTGTGACGAGTTTCAAAGTAATGAAACTATGTGGGAGCATCTAGAAAAGGGTGGGGTAAGCCCATAGTTGCTAAAGCTCCAAGGTCTGAACCCTGAAGTGACAAATGTTTTTGTTAAAGGGTGAGTAGTAGGATTATGCTACAAAGGCATTAATGAGGATTTCGTTCTGAGGTGGATCGGTCTTCCTTCCACGAAGGAAATTCTATAGAGATAGAGGTGCTGTAAGAAAGCCTTTTCTAACTTCTTTAAAAGTGATGAGAAGAATAAGCTCGGGAAGTTGGTAGTTGTGGATATACCCATAAGTCTCTCAAGCCATTTTGAGGGATCTAGCTTTAGAAATTATGCATTAATTCACCTCGAGGGTAGGTTTTTTGTCATTTATAGCTACTATTTCATTTTTCTGAATCATTTCCGCCACAAGGTGTTGGTTTTGCTTCCTTTTTATCTTTTGTTGTCGATGGAGAATAGTATTGAGCATCATCGGAAGAACCCCAAGAAGGCTACTCTCCATGAAGTCCTTATGAATATCATGTTTGATCACATAAAGATGAAGTTGATCCCTGTTTCTCCTAAGAATCTAAACCGCAAGAAGGATGTTAAAAATTCTGACTATGAGACTGGTCATTCTACGATGGAATGGGAAGGGAATTTTGAGGACGAGGATGAGGATTTTGAGGAGATGTCAGTGGATGATGGTGAGTCTAAGGAGGGTTTTGAAGCTTCTGAATCTTGGTCCAAGGAATATGAAATGGATATTGAGTTGAAGGAAGTAGTAGTTTTGTCTGGGAAGAAGAGTGTGAAGGGGAAAAAAAAGTGCCCTAGGAAAGAGAAGTCTTCTATCAAGAGGAAGTTGGAGTTGTCTAAAGTTGTGGAGGAGTCCCCTATTTTTGGTGAAAAACATTCTTTGGGCCCTAGTAAGTTGGGTGTTGTGGAGAGCTCCCCTTCTATGGAGGATAGTCATGGTGTTGATAAAGACCTCCTTGGGTCCGTGTAGCCTATGGAGACTAATGTTTAGGAGATTGATGGTTTCAAGTGTTCAAAGGGGGTTGACCATAACTGGGTTTCTTTAGACTCTCCTATTGGCACTATACAAGTTAAACGAAGTGATGTGAAGGCGAAGCAACTGGAAGTCTTGGAAGACTTGGAAAATATGTTAGATAAGCATTGGGTTAAAGTTGAGTTGATTGAAGTGGAGGATTCCCTTGTTGAGGAAGAAAAGGAGGATAAAGAGGAGCCTTGGGAGAACCTTTTTCAGAATATTGATTCTAAAGTTGCACCTCTTGTTAATTGGGATGAGGTTAACAAGGGCATGTTCTGTAGGATGGCTGAGGATGGAACTCACAACTTGCTTTCACTAGTTAAATGGATTTTCTCGGAAGTTAAGGAGCTCAATGTCCAGGTGAACAATTGGCAAGATGTTTGTGTGGCGCTGGTGCATAGTAACTAGAAGGAATGGGAGATTAAAGGTAAGGTCAAAACCATGAATGTTATTCTTGATAAACTTGTTGTGGACATTGATCGCCTCGGTAATACTCAGGAGGAGAGTATTTCTTCCATTGAATTGGCAGTCCATAAGACTTTTGAGGAGAGATTTGTTAACATAAAGGACAAAATTAGCAATTTGTCTGATGATTTGAAGACTGTGGTGAACATTAGAATTAATTCCTTGAAATCTACTGCTAAGGGCCTCTTTATTTTAAATGAGAAATCCTTGAAATGGACTGGTAAACCCCTGGAGCTGGGTGATATTGAGAAGGCTATCGAGGATATGAATTGCTCAAATCTAGTGGAGAAGACTGAGGATCCTGCTCTAGTTATGGAAAAGGATGTGGATGATGGCCCGTGTTTGAGAATGAGGAGCAAGACCAAGAAGTGGGCTGCTATTTTGTTTGTTGAGCTCAAGGATGTTATGGAGATGCACGAGGGGGTCATTGGGGAAAATTTGGCCTCAGCTAATTTTCTGGAAAAAATGTTGTAGATATCTTGTTTCTTTTTCTTGATCAACCTTGTTGTTGATGTTTTGCTTGAGGGTTGCTGACGGGTCTCATTGTTATTTTTTGTTGTCAACATTTTGGTTTTTCTGGGTTGTGGGTTCTATAGGTTTAGTCTTTCTTGTAGCTTTTTTCCTTTGTAAAGCGTTTTGGGGTCCCTTCAAAACCTGGTTTTCCTTAAAACAAAAACAAATTTAAGGGCACAAAGTGTACACACACATCGATCTATTAAGGTTTGGAACATAGGGTCAATAAATTAAATGCCAACAAATTTCAACATGAAGATTCAAATAACCCAATAGAAGTTTGAACCTTGCTAACAACAAAAACAATGCCACACTTTAATCAACACACTATTCCATGAACAACAAATAAATATTTTATTTTATTTACATTCTTTGCTTTATTTGAAAAATATTTTTATTTACATCAAATTTATTTTATTTTATTTATTTAAACTTTATTTTATTTTACTTTACAATTATTCTATTTATATATTAAATAATTAAAGGTTTATTTTTGTAATGTGTTCATTGCAACTTTGGATACACATATAGGTAATGATTCATAGCTAATTAAGTGGAGTGCATCTTTTCACATGATCTCTAATAGAGGTTGATTTTCTAAATATAAATAATTTAATGGAGACACAATGTATTTGGGTGACGGTTCTTTTTTAAATATTATTGGTTGCAATAATGTTAAAATTAAGTTTTTTCATGTGATAGTCTAATAGAAATGATTAACCATGTTTTGCATATCCCTAGGTTAGCATGAATTTTATTATCTATGAGCAAACTAATAGATGCAATTGTGCAAATAGTATTTTTTTTATACAAATTGGAAGATGGTTAAAGGTACTATGGTAATTTTTAGAGGTGTCAAGCATATAATATTTTATAATCTTGATGCATGCAATATTGAATATAATGTTACTTTTGTGAAAAACAAGTATGCGACTTCTTCATTGGAAAAAAGGTTGGTTTCCTCTTCAATGAATGCTTGTGGCTTTTGGGTACTTAAAGGTGCTCTTTCTTCTAAATCAAACTATATATAGAGAAGAATATATTATGACACCTGAGATTATGTCACATTAGAAACAAGGGTTTAACGACCTTGAAAAATAAAAACCTTGTTGAAGGGTGACCTAATTGTAATCTTTATTTTAATTTTTGTGAACAATGCATTATGGAAAACAAAGCTACATTCAATTTTATTTAAATTTTCAAAAGTCTAGTGGTGTTTTGGATCTTATTCATTTTGATGAGTTTAGTTCTATTGATTTTCCTTTGATTGTAGAATCCACATATTATGTTTTATTTATTGATGATTATAGTAAAAGGACATGAGTTTATTTTTTAAGGATCAATTCTATATTTTTAGTTAATTTATAGAATTTAAAGCAAAGGTTGAGTTAAAAATTAGAAGTAAAATTAAATATTTGAGGATAAATAATGGTAGTGACATTTTCTAAGAGTTTTGATAGATTTTGTAAAATTTTGATACTTAGAGATAGAAGATAACTTTGTATTTTTCATAGTAGAATGTAGTTGTAGAAAGAATGAACCAATGGAGAAAACTAGGAATATTCTCAGTGGTTTTGTAATAGAAAATAATTGGACTAAAATTGTAATCATTGCTTGCTACTTGGTTAATATGCTCTGGTTACACGAACTCTTCTTGATAAAATACCTACCTACGAGGTGGTTGTGTCACAAGTCTCTCTCATTGGTACATCTATGATTTTTTGGTTGTGAGACATATTGTCGGGCCAGTATACCTTTAAATACTTGCATACACATAGGTTGACCTAAGCCTACTTAGGCATTTATTGTTGTATGAATAATTGACATAGACTAGATTTTTCTAGATATTTATTAGCCCTCCAGATATTTTGTCTAGCTCTTGGATATTTCTCCTTTATAAGGAGACCCTTGATTGTCTAATAATATGAGGTTGAGTTTTGCATTCTATGTGCTTGTTT
>VDFB02252616.1:105624887-105673315 GCA_007258455.2 Sequoia sempervirens | reverse complement strand
AATATGTACATATAATTGTAATTTACACAAAATGATTTACAGCTATGTACAAGTTACTATAAGTTCTCATTTGAACATGTATAGGGTTACAAGTGAACTTGAAAACCATGGATATAATCTAAGTCAAAGATTCTGGTTCAGCCTGCTATTCAATAACATGTAGAATTTTTTGATGATCATCACTATCTAGTGTAGACACATGAAATTAACATTATGCACTTAGTTCACATTCATCTGCTCATAAAGTTAATCAAGTTCATTAAATCCATTCATTAGGAAAATAAGGTTCATTTAATCTCTAAGGATTATCCACTTAAATTGAATAAATTAGCTTTATTTAATGTAAGCCTACCATTCCCTCTTTGATTAAATAAATCAAGACTTTATTTAATTAAATCTCAAAAGTCATATTTATCCCTCTTAATTTAAATAAATCAAAACATCCAAGTAAAATGGGTCAAAATCACCTAAACATCATCTAAGCTAATCTAATCCCGATTAACCTAATCTAACCACCCATCACATCCTCTAGTTTTTCCCACTTGCACCAATAAATCATTTTAATTCATTTATAAATTCATTATTTTCTTTCAACTTGTCATAAAAATGGAATAATCTCTCAAGTTTGAAAATGAAGACAAGTTGAATTGTCTCTTCCAACATTGCAATAACTTCTCTCTTTCATGTCCCCCTCTCAACATTTAATTCACAATTTTAAATTTGAATCTCCCCCTCTTTGGCACATTGGCCAAAACTTGCACATTTCCCAACCTATCATAATGTGACACATTGCTTTATCCCACATTACTCTATTTTGAGCTCTCTTCCAACTTGAAAATCTATAAATGAAAGGCCTCATTCTTTATCAAGTCAACTACACTCTGATGCAAAGTTAATCTATTAAATTGAGAACTAATATTGCTCATCACCATTGCATTGCATCATTTCAGTTTTAGCAAGGATTGGGAAAGGGTCATTTGCACATTTGACACCAATCCAATATGGAATAGGTACTTGTTATGCTTTTGTAATGTATTTTTTATCTCTTTTGTCATTTGTTTCATTTTGAAGCATAAGATGTTATTTCATAGGAGCATTTGATGAATTTGTATGTAACTAACCCGTGTTTGAGGTTATAGAGTTTGTGCAGATTTTGAAGGGTGCTTCAATATGGCGCTAGAAGGAGGGCTCAAAGTGACGTTTCTCAGAATTTTAAAACTTTATTTTCTACTTTATAATGCATGTTGACATATATTAGATAAAGCTTCCTATTCAACTTCAGTCCAACATTGGTTTTGTCTTGGTTTTTAAAATGCTTAGTTACAAAAGAAATTTTTCTTTGTTCACTCACTCATGCATTTTCATATAGAATGATTTGAAGACACTCAGAATTGAATAAAACCATCTTTACTAATTGATTCTATGTAACATTTATCATCATATGTTCCCTGCATTATCTATCATTGTATTAGTTTAGTTTGCAGGTCTTGTACAAGAAGAAAACATTTAGTACTTCTGTTTGAATCATCACGCACGCTATCTTCTAAACTTCTTTCGAGTTGTATGCAGGGGCACAGGTACAAGGAAAACGAAGAAGGAAAACAAGGTAGAAGGTGAAAAACAAAGGAAAACGAAGAAGGAAAATGACGAAGGAGAACAAAGAAAAGCAAAAGGAAATGAAGGAAAGCAAAAGGAAAACGAAAGGAGGAGAAGAATGAGGATGATATTTTGAAAGATCAAAGTGTTTTTAAACACTTTAGTGTTTGTTTAACACTTCTTCAAGAAATTGTCATCTTTTCTTTCTTAGAACACTAATGTCGTTTGGGTTTAAAAATAATCTTTCAATTTCTTCTTGCAAAGGCTAAAATGAACATTAGGAATGCAACTTACTAGATTTTGTTTCTTTGATTAACAATTGAACAAAGTATCTCTCACTCGTCTTTTGGTGCTTAAAAAGAACTCACATTTTGCTTTGTGGATTTAAAAAGAACAAGTGCAACTTTGTTTTCATGAGGGCTTACTTAAACTAAATTCATTGAAAAAGGACGTATGTGCTTCTCTCGCACTTTATAGTGATCTTGAGAATCAAAAGGCCTTTTTCATGACTTTACCTAGGTAAGATAAAGCAATCACCTCCACACTTCAATTTGGGTTTAAAATTGAACAAGATCTTGTGTGAGTGTGAGTGGGGGCATTATTACGTATATTCTCTCTCTTTGTTACCAACAAAGATTGATCGAGTTACGAATATTTTTCTTTATTCACTTTTGTTTATCCTAGAGGGACTGCCTTGGGGAAAAAGCACTCACCCAAGGGAACGACTCAACCAATAACACTCTAAACCCAAGAGTATTTCCAACTAGGATATAAATGTGGGTATTGGAGTAAATGCCAATATCACGTGGTTGATTTTGACAAGATGGATCTGAAAGGGGACTCTTGTCGTATGGGCCAATCTCCATGAATGGAAAATCCTTATTAAAATCCATGTGCTAGAATTTTCCAAAATCCTTCAATCTATTTGTTGGTGCAAGAATGGTCATTCTGAAGCCACCCTACACTTTTACGGTCTTTTAGTAGAAATGGAAAACATGCCATGGGAGTTTCATGGGTGTTGATGCTTGGTTGCCCCGTATAAGTGAGTGTCGTGGAGGGGAGCCAATGGGGTCAAGAATCTAACCATTCACTAAAGATAAGCGTAGCTAGACTTTTCCAAGTGGGAATCCAACAAATATTATCTTACACATCCATAGGGTTCTACTTATTCTTGGGTTACAAAATGCATTGCTTAATCAAAAACATCTTGAAAACAAACACTTAACATCATTATCCAAATTTCAAACCCTTTTGGAGACAAATGCAATTGACTCAATCCATATGTTATTGCTTGCCCTTGGGATTTACATCCTTAGAGGTTTCTAAAAATTGGATTACATCTCGATTTTTCTACTTAAGTAAACAATAGGAAAACCCTTGCTTTAAGTTCATCAAATTTCCACATAACATATCTTGGGGGGTTTGAAGAAATTAAGACATTGGACATCTTAGTTTGAAAACTTAATCAAAGAAAGTGTTTTTGGTAAAATAAAGCCATTAAGAAAAGCTAAGAAAAATGAACTTTCATGTGTGTTGAAGAATCACAATTCTCAAAAATTCCAAATCCCAAAGCGAAGGTCAATGGTTGGAAATCCAAAAATGTATGTTCAAATGGAATCATTTCTTGGTTACAAAGGTCTATAGAAGCATTGTATGCTCTTCAATACCGAGGTCTAGGAAAACAAAGTGTCTTTTTTAGGTTCATCTTAGGATCAAAGAAAATCAAAATCTTTTTCACCCATCCTTCAAAACATCAAAACAAACATCATCTTACAATCACCTTTTGGAAAATCTTGAAATCATCCTTAAATGCTAGGATTTTTTGGCAAAATCAAAATCATCAAAATACTTGAGACTAAATCATTGAAAACATTATCAAAATCACCTTTGGCTAGGTATGTGTAGATGCATCCTTTTTCATATGCTTAGTCAAAGTTATCAAAAACATCTTGCTTAGCTTAGTATATGTAGATGAATCCTTCTTCATATGCTTAGTGAAACTATCATCTTGTTTGAATAGGTGTGGGTAGATGCATCTTTCTCCCCACACAAATTCAAATTATCATCCTTTGATCAAATCTATCCCTTAGATAATCATCCAAACATCTTAGGGTCTATTTGTTCAAAATCAAAATCAAAATCAAAATCAATCAAGGACAAATCCCAAGGGAAAATCAAAATCAAAATCTGAAACATATCTGAATTTCCTAAAAGCCTAGTATCTCCTTCAAGATTTACCAAAATATCATAACATCCACATCATCCATCTTTCACATCATCATCATATCACCTTTCGATCCTCAAGATATCCTAAAATTTTCCACTTTGAGGAATAAAATAAAGATCAATCCAAAGAATCAAGAGATTCATCTCCCATTCTTAAAAGTTGATCCTTGTTTTATGGTTCAAACCATATCTCAATACAAGAAGAGCATGGAAGCAAACAAAGAAACACCCGCTTCAAGTGATTTAAGTCAAACCACTCCTGAAATGAATCCCATTGGGTCTGGAAATCTCACTGTTAACCTTCCAACATCATCACAAAACCCACAAGAAGAAGCCCAAGGAGAAGACCTCACCTTTGGGATGTCTCATGATGAAATAACTGAAATGCTTCAAAATTCGAAAAACCATAAGATCGTCAATATCATGATGAGGCCTAACCCTTCATTATACATGCTTGAACTAGCAAAGCAAGGGGTCAAATTGCCTTCGGATTTTGACATGAGTACCATAGTGGAGACATATTTTCCTCCAATCTCATCCACCATTCCCATCTCATCCACACCGCCATCCCAAAATATCACTCAAAACATTCTGCAAATCATGACATATTTTGCTCCAACCCAACCTAACGTTAATAAGGGAAATGCATTTCTCAAAGCTATTCAAGACACCCCCTTCTTAATAATCAAAACTTGGATGCAAACACCACCTTGGACCAAAACATACTCGAAAACCCATTACATAAGAATGTTCCTCTCACTTTCCATCATGATCCATCATCAACATTTTTTCACGCAACACCTCAAACTCCTCTCCTCACAAATTTGCAAGAGGAGGGAGATATGTTCGGACCAGGGGGCATTTTCGACACCACAACATTTTTGCAAGAACTCACTCCCCTCACATTTCCACCTCTTCCACCATTACCATCATCATCCACACTACTCCTTGGTTTAGGGCTTCCTCCTTTACCAAGTATCAATCAAACCAACATCCCAAATATCAATCAAAAAATTGTGCCAAATGCTCAAAATTTGTCATCGACATCGCAACAAAAGACGACAAATGCACAAGCAATTGCAACATCATAAAAAAACCCCTATAACATCACAAATCATGGTCTCTCAAGGGCCAATCACATCAATAGCACCACTTATCACTCAAACCACCACATCAACAATACCATCTACCACTCAAATCATTAACAAGACATCACCATTCACCATCACCACAAACGCCATTCTGAATGCACCACCACCCCCACCACGACCAACTTCCACCACATCAAGTCAATACAATGCAGCATTGCAAGCTACTTTTCAAAGGGGATTCCAACAAGTGCAGAAACAAAAGGCCATACAACTAGCTGGTCAAGTTGTGCAAGCTGCCCAAGCTGCATTACAAGCGCAACAAGTCGTTCAAGCCCAAGATTTATTGCAACAACAACAACAAGCCCCCAAGCCACTCAAGCATTGCAAGCATTACAAGCACAAAAGAATGCTCAAGCACAAGTACAAGCCCAAGAACAAGCAGCGCAAGAACAAGCTCAAGCTCAAGAAAATTCCCAATACCAAGCACAACAAGCACAAGCATAGGCACAACTTCTTGCACAAAGACCAACAGTGCAATTGCAAGCATATCAGCAAGCAATAAAGCAATATCAAGAGCAGCAAGAAGCAGCCGAATTGGCAGCCCAACAACAAGCACAACAACAAGCATTGTTGGAACAACAACAAGCATTGTTGGAACAACAACAAGCACAACAACAAGCAAAAATCTTAGCACAGCAACAACAAGATCAACAACAGGCGTTGTTCATACAAAAGCAGGTGGAAGCCTACTTAGCTCAGAAAAATATACAAATACCATCAAAAAACACACCAAACAACCCACCCATCCAACCCACAATCGAAACACCATGAAACACCTTCATCCCACCCCCTAATCTACAAAATGACATAACTACACAAATCAGGTTGCTCTCGCAACAAGTGCTTGATCTTCAATCAGGGTGAACAATGAAAACACCAAGCAACTTGTGTCCCTATCCATTTGATAGGAGCCTAGTGATGAAACCATTCCCCAAGGGATTTGAGATCCCAAAACTTGACAAATATCGTGGGACGGGAAACCCTGAAGATCACATAAGGGAATTCCAGGTTCATTGCATGGAAGTCGCATACGACGATACTTATCTGATGCGACTATTTCCTAGGAGTTTGGTAGGCCATGCTATGGAATGGTTTTCTCACCTACCTTCAGGCATTAGAAAATTCAAATAAATTATAGATGCATTCATTAAAAATTATGCATGCAACATTGCAATGGATGTTAGTCTAGAAGAACTCTCAGCTTTGAAAGAAGGAAAGGGTGAATCTTTCACTTCATTCCTAAAACGATGGTGATCCAAGGCCAATCAGAGCAAGTGGACCATGCCAGAAGAACAAGTTTTCACCATCATAGCCAACCTTCAAGGCCTCTTGGAATTTCATCTCAAGGTTCAGGGCATCACCACATATGATGAATTGATCCCCAAGGTGCTCAACATCGAAAGAGCCCTTATGACTCAACCCGTGGGATCAACATCATACCCCAAACAACAAAAAAACCGCCCACCATCCAATTACAATGATAAAACTCACACGTGGGAAAGGAAAAAAACATTACTAATGATGGTTTTGTCAATGCCAAGGTAGTCATTAGTGCCCCTCGCCAAAACACACCCTCACCACAAATCCAAATCCAACACCAAAACAATCATCACACAATACAACAACCGCACAATAATCCAAAAATCAATAATCTCAATGAGTAAAGGGGACCACCCCAAAGGAACAAGAGTTATCCCAAGAGAAAGTACACCACTTTGGGAGAACCACTTGAAGACATCATGAAAAAGATAATAGACGAAAAACTCATCAAAGCTCCTACCTTTGAGAATTACCAAGAACCAGATGTGAAACCTTCTTAGTATAATGAGAATCAACTTTGCGAATTCCATAAAATCAAAGGCCATACCACAAACAGTTGAATGAGATTAAAAAACATCGTTCAAGATCTCATCGATAAAATAATTATAAACGTGGAACAACCTAAAGGAAATAAAGATCTTAAGATATACACGAATCCAATGTTGAATCATAGCAACAAAGGGAATAACAATAAAAAAGATAAAGGGAAAGGAACCCACTCAAACGTAAATCATGTGTATGAAATAGTCATCACCTCCCTAGATGAAAACTACATGGTCATCACCATCAAGGGCTCGTATGTCGAAGATTGTGGAGTCACCATAAGAGGTGGCAAAGTAACCATCGCAGGATCATCCTAGCCAAACAGAGTCCCTGCATCTAGATCCGTCCCTAATGGCTACAATGTCCTAGATCAACTCAAGAGAATGCCAGCACAAATCTCCATCATGGAATTGCTAAAAAACTCATCTGCCCATAGGAAAATCCTTGAAGAAGCATTGGCCTCATCCACTGTCCCCGCAGATCTTGATGCAGAGCAATTCCAAGCTATGGTCAGAAATATCATTACGCCTAATCTTCTTACATTCTCTGACTAGGATTTTCCCGCTCAACCATCTCACAACCGTGCACTTCACTTGGAAGGCATCGTGCATAAAATAAAAGTCAAAAGGGTCTTGTTCGATGGAGGTGCGGGTTTGAATATTTGTTCTCTCAGCCTTATCAAGCAATTAAAAATATCAAAGGTTTCCATCGACAAAGGAAAGGGCATCACAATAAGAGCATATGATGATCAAGAAAGAGTGTCTCAGGGTGCAATCAGACTCCCTATTCAAGTAGGGTCGGCTCTCATGGAAACCACTTGTCAGGTCTTGGACCTTGACTTGCCATATAACATCCTCCTAGGACACCCATGGATTCATGCAATGAAAGTAGTAGCGCCCACTTTCCACCAATGTGTGAAATTCACACATAAAGGACAAGAGGTTACCATCCATGGAGATCCTAAACCCTTCTCCTACTGCAAAATCTTGAAGCAGAGTACTACAAAATCCCCCAAGTACCAAAAAATGATGAGGGCCCATCCACACCATACATCGATCTCGCCACCCTCACATCCACTGCTATGAAAGAGACACCTGCCATTCCCACCATTCCCACCATCTCTGACATCAAGCTCATCATCCAAGATAACGATTGTGGAAACTACAAGCTCCCTAATAATGCCTTTGTGGTAGGAGAGTTACCACAATCTCCTAGATCACAGGGACGCCTGCAAATAAATGAAGCCGCCACATCCCAAACGTCTCATGAAAACTATCCCACCTTTACAAGTTGGGGGGATCTTGGATGAGAATTTATTGAGGAAGATCGATCTCCAATGCTATATCAAGATGAAAGACCAGTAGCGTACTTACCAATGGATGACAGAAGCAAGGGTCTACAAATGATGCTCCCAATGGGCTACGACAGAAATCAAAGACTTGGACAAAACGACAATGGGCTCATACTACCTATCATGCCAGAGACACAACCAATAACAAATCTTGGCCTTGGATGTACCCCTCTGAGTATAACCATATGAGGCCAAAGTCCTCCAGTTAGAACGATTAACAATCCTCCTCAACCAACCCTAGTAGAACTACCCTTACTAGTGTCTATAGGTAGAGTCATAGATAACTTTACATTTGATATAATCAACGTCTATACTAGTAGCGATGATGAGGATCACCTGACTAACTTATGTAGGCTATTTGAGGATACCACTTTTTGCATGATTAGCACCCTATCTTTTGAAACTGACCACCAAAATCATGAGATTCACCTAGTATATCCCCAACTCATCGACTACGACCAACGAGGACCACCAGTTCTTGATACATTCAAAAATGATAAGGCGCTCTCAGAATTCATGGGATTGTGGGATAACATTCCAGATGGGGATCACAAAGCAAGATTTATAATGGAGTTAGACACACATGCCTATTATGGGGAAACGATTGAATCATTCAGTCACAAAGCGAGAAATTAAGAATAATATCCAAGTCCTTGAGTGAAAACCACACTGTGGAACTCTCTGACAAGAAAAAGTAAAAAGAAAGGATGAATCCAATGGTGAAAACCTACCTGAGGTGCCTGAGGATGGGGGATTCAATCTTCCTCTAAGAGCTATTCATCAGGACAAGTCAGCAGTCTTGGCAGAAAAATGCAATCCGGTCAACCTAGGAATAGAGGAGACCCCACATATCACATTCTACGTAGAATCACTACTATCAGAAGAGAAAGAGCTCCTAGTGGCATTCCTAAGGGAAATATAGATAAACTTCGCATGGAGTTATACTGACATGCTAGGGCAGGCTCCAGAGACAGTGGTTCACCACTTAGTAGTGTATCCAGAAGCAAGCCTATCAAACAAAAGCTTCAAAAAATGAATCCTTAGTTCACCCTATTAGTCAAAATGGAGCTAAAAAATCTATTAGATGCAGGATTCATCCGACCGATAGACTATCCAGAATGGGTAGCAAACTTGGTACCTGTTTCAAAACCTGACAGAAATATCAGAATCAACACAGACTTTAGAGATTTGAACAAGGCATGCCCAAAAGATGACTTCTCACTTCCCAACATCGACATGATAGTAGACATGATAGTAGGAAATGAGATGTTGTCACTAATGGACAGATTCTCAAGATATAATCAGATCATGATAGCTAAAGAGGACCAACATAAAACAACTTTCACTTGTCCATGGGGGACATACTATTGGAACATGATGCCATTTGGCTTAAAGAACACAGGAGCAACATATCAAAGGGCCATGACATTGATATTCCACGACATGATTCATAAGATGGTTGAAGACTATGTTGATGGCATTCTAGCTAAGTCCAGAAAAAGAAAAGATCACATAGCAACCCTAAGTGCCATCTTTGACAGACTGGAGGAGTACAAGGTCACACTAAACCCAAAGAAGTGTATCTTCGGTGTACAATCAAGAAAGCTCCTAGGATATATAGTGTCAATGAGGGGTATCGAGGTGGATCCAACAAAAGTAAAATCAATCCTTGAGATGGAGGCACTGAAAAAATTAAAGCAACTGATAGGTCTCCAAGGAAGACTACAATCCATTCGAAGATTCATAGCACAATTGGCGGACAAACTAAACCCATATTCTCACCTACTCCACAAGGGAGTAGCGTACAAATGGGATACCAAGTGTGAAGAGGGATTCAACAAAATCAAGGAATACCTACTGACACCACCAGTATTAATGCTACCAATCCCAAGAAAGCCATTGATTCTATACATGTCAACAACAACAACAGCTCTTGGAGCTCTCTTGGCTTAGCATGACAAAAATGGAACATAAAGGGCCATTTATTACATCAACAGGGCAATGGTTGGGCATGAGATAAATTATTCATTCATTGAGAAAGCATGCCTTGCAGTAGTGTTTACATCACAAAAATTCAGACATTACATGTTGGCACATAAAATAAAACTCATCACCAAAATTGACCCTCTCAAGTATCTACTATCAAAGGAAATGCTCATAGGAAGAATAGAAAAATGGGTGATTATATTATCAAAATATGACATCGAATAGGTGGAGAGGAAAGCAATCAAGGGCCAACTCATCGCAGACCAACTAGCAGAAGCACCAATGTATTCCAAGAACCCTCTTGTCTCAGAGTTTCTAGATGAATCCATTTTTAATCTCAACCTAGCTAACCACTAGAAACTATACTTCAATGGCTCATACACACAACATGGATCAGGAGCTGGTGTCTTCTTCATCACCCCACAAGGGGATTGCATACCAAGGTCATACAAACTAGCATTTCCTTGCACCAATAACATTGCAGAATACGAGACTTTAACCATAGGTCTCAGAATAGCAGTGCAGTGGAACATCATAGCTCTCAAAGTATATGGAGACTCCCAATTGATCATAAATCAAGTCAATGATGAATATCAAACCAAGGACGACAAGATCACTCCATACAATAAATTGGAGGAGACTCTCAAAGAATCCTTCATCGAAATTACATTTGAGTAGATACCTAGAGCCAACAACAGAGAAGCAGACACCATGGCAACAGTTGGGTCCCTACTAGACATCCCCAACAATGTTCCAAAATATGAATTCCTGATAGAGCAGCTTCTCATGCCCACATTCAAGGTACCAGAATCAGAATTCGTGTGTGAAATCATTGGTCCCGGTGATCCTTGGTACCATGACATTTACACATACCTTCATATAGGAGTCATACCCGCTGACCTACCTTCAAACCTAAAATGAACCTTTGTTAAAAAGGAATCTATATTTTTCATCCAAGGTGATACCCTATATCGTAGGAGCATAGAAGGAACCCTACTACGCTGCCTAAACACTGAGGAGGCATTAACCGCTATAACTGAAGTTCATAATGGTATCTGTGGTTCACACTCGAGTGGAATGACCATAGCTAAGAAATTGTTGAGGATGGGGTATTATTGGCCCACAATGGAACTAGAAGCACATGACTATGCCAGAAGGTGTCTACAATGTCAATAGCATGGGGACCTCATCCATGCTCCAGCTCAAGATCTTCATCCTATCATCACACCATGGCCCTTTTTGCAGTGGGTACTTGATCTCATTGGAAAAATCACACCCACTTCATCTAACGGCCACAAATTCATCATAACCGCAACGGAGTACTTTACTAAGTGGGTGGAAGGCATACCCATGATGTATATAATTGGGAAGTAGATTTCAAAATTCATCCTGAACTATCTCATTTATCAATATGGTGTTCCACAAGCTATTATCTTAGATAATGGGATACCATTTAAGAATCAGGAGGTTCGTGACTTATGCAAAAAATTCAAAATCCAACATCGCTTCTCCACCCCATACTATCCCCAAGGCAATGGCCAAGAAGAAGCTACAAACAAAACCATTCTGAAAATCCTCAAGAAAAAAGTCAATGATGCAGGTCATGACTAGAATTTACAGCTTAATCCCGCCCTCTAGGCCTATTGAACCAGCATCCACACACCCACCGACGCCACTCCTTTCTCCCTGGTCTATGGATTAGAAGTAGTACTCCCCATTAAGATTGAGATCCCATCACTTAGGATAACACTACAAAACCTCATCACTGATGAAGACTACCGAGTGTCAAGACTAAATGAGCTGGAGCTACTAGATGAGTGACGTATTGTGCTTTGAATAATTTGCAAGTCTATTAGAATAGACTCAAAAGGAGCTACAATAATAAAATTAGAAGCAGGACATTCCAAGTCGGAGAACTGGTCTTAAAAGAAAATCAGAAGAATGTCCCAAACCCAAGCAACAAAGGAAAATTTGAACCTAATTGGCTAGGACCATTCATCATCACAACAAGTTACAAATCAGGGGCATATCAGTTATCAACACCTGAAGGGGAACCTCTGCAAGAGCCCATGAATAGATCTCATCTAAAAAACTTTTATGCCTAAATATTTCAAGATATAGAACCAAAAAATCCAAAAAATCCAAAAAATTAGAAAATGTCCTGAAAAAATGGTTACTTCGGTGAAAACCTGGCAAACAAGCATCTTGGTGACAACAAAAAAAACCAAAAAAGCAAAAAAATTCAAAAACATCGAAAAAGGATAAAAATAGTAAAGAGAAAAAATCATTCCTCTAGTGAAAACCACTTCGTGGCACTTTGGGCAAGTACCTTGGTGAAAACCTCGTTACATAGGCTTTGTGTAAATAAGCACTTTCCATCCATCAAGATCTTTATAGCTTGTTCGCATCATCCATCCATTTCACTTCCATCATCCATCGCATTCAGGTCTCCATCCATCACTCATCCACTCGCATCTGCACCATAGCTTGGTCCTATGTTTGTATCATGATCCCTCCTAGTACTACTCAACCCATCCTCAAGGTCAGTTTGTCCTGCCTTTATCAGAGTAGTCTATTACATCACGCTAGGCACATGTTCTCATTGGATCGAATTCGTGTATATTCTTAAAATCCTAAATATCAGAAAATCCAAAAACATCAGAAAATCCAAAAAAATTAGAAAATCCAAAACATCAAAAATCATAAAATCCAAAACATCAAAAAATGAAAAATCCAAAAACATCAAAATTAGAAAATCCAAAAACATCAAAAAATCAAAAATCCAAAACATCATAAAATCAGAAAATCCAAAAACATTAGAAAATCAAAAAATTCAAAAACATCAAAACATCAAAAAATCCAAAAAAAATCAAAACATATCAAAATCCCAAAATAGGTCAAAATGTTAGTAAAAAATTCAAAAACAAAGTTGTCTTGTCAAGCTACATCATCTCTGAGCTTGAATGTAGGAAAGTTTGATCTTTGATCATCCCCCGAGACACTTAGGTCAATCCTTTAGGAGTCTGTCATAATAAACTGACAGTTTATCATGTATATCTTCATCGGTAAATCGGTCAAGATGTCAGTCGAACTACATGGTCTCTGCGTGTATAACATAGGCAAGGCTAATCTATTGATCAGCCCTCAAGGCCCCTAGGATAGGTCTTTAGGTTAGTCTCTTAGTCAAAATTAAGAAAATCCCAAAACATTGGAAAATCGAAAAATCAAAACATTTTAAAATCTTGAAAAATACCAAAAACAACCTCAAAACATCTCAAAATGATCAAAACCATCCAAATATTTTAAAAAAATCCATCCATCTCATCTCGCTTGCACCCGCAATAAACACCACTCATAATAAATTGATCGTCATCCTCAACCTTTGGTGAAACAGTTAGAAGCAAGTCTAGCAGGTTAAAAGTAAAAAATTCCAAACATCAAGTCTCAGGTCTAAGTCAATACGTAAGCAAGTTGGTCAATTCTTTGTGTCAATAGCCCATCATCCAATCAGTCCCATATCAATCATTTGATAACATCATGTCCTAGGATGTATCCTTCCTACAAGGTGCATTATTTATCAGAAAGAGCACTTTGGATAAACAAAATGATGTTCCGCCATCCACTAACATGTCCTAGGATGTATCCTTCCTACAATGGACATTATTTTTTGGCAATAGTTTCGGTTCTTATCCTTAAAAACACATTCCCTTTTGGTTAGCGGTATTGAAGAACATCAACTTGTTTGTGTGTTGTATCTTTGTCATTTGACTTATCTTATTGCGCTCAGTCCAAGGACCTCTCAACGATATCCGAACAAAGGATTTAGAGAGATAGGAATGGGGCAATGATCATTATCCTTTTGTTTTTTGTGCTTGTTGGACATTCTTGTAAAATAACCTTGGAAAATACTTGCTTTGTAAGATATGTATAGAGGATGTTTTGGATAGCTTGTTGACTATTGCATTGATTGGTTATACCTTTCCGTGTTTTGGTCTGAGATGTTTGAAACTTCTAAAGTACATCCTAGTAAGGTTTTTGTATGTTAGGTGTGAACAAGAATACTCCTATCTATTTGTTGAGTCAAATTCTATCACACTAAGTACAACGCCATCTTGGTCCTTTATACCTTGATGCATCGTACTTATGCATGTTATCAAACATAAGGTAAGTGACCCTTTTAAAATCCCAATCCTTGATAAGCAAATCATACATTTCTCATCATCATTTTTCATCATCATCTCTCATAAAGTTGTCTTGTTGGATCCTCTTGTCATCATCTAATTTCTTCTTTTCAGCACTAACATCACGTCATGAATAGTTAACCATCATCACCAATGCATCCATCTTGCATCCACGAACCATCAGTATTTTGCATATCATCTCACATGCATAATCATCATCATAATATAGATCTGTTAGTCTAAGGATCTCATAAATCAGATATTTGCATAAATCATACATTTTCATAATCATAGCATATCATATCATCCATCTCATCCATCATCACATCATATCATCATTTAAGTTGTTTAAGATAATATAGATTTGTTATTCTAAGCATCTTAAAAACATCTCATTTGCATCATCATCCATAACCATCCATTTTAAACCTCTTTATCGCGAGATCGACCCTCAAATCAAATCTTTTCGCTCGATCTCTCGAGGGGGCAATGTACTAGTGTACTTCTTTCCCACTTGCACCAATAAATCATTTTAATTCATTTATAAATTCATTATTTTCTTTCAACTTGGCATAAAAATGGAATATTCTCTCAAGTTTGAAAATGAAGACAAGTTGACTTCTCCCTTCCAACATTGCAATAACTTCTCTCTTTCATGTCCCCCTCTCAACATTTAATTCACAATTTCAAATTTGAATCTCCCCCTCTTTGGCACATTGGCCAAAACTTGCACATTCCTCAACCTATCATAATGTGACAAGTGGCTTCATCCCATTGGCCAAATCATTATCCCACATTGCTCTATTTTGAGCTCTCTTCCAACTTGAAAATCTATAAATGAAAGGCCTCATTCTTCATCAAATCAACTACACTCTCATGCAAAGTTACTCTCTTAAATTGAGAACTATTTTTTCTCATCACCATTGCATTACATCATTTCAGTTTTAGCAAGGATTGGGAAAGGGTCATTTGCACATTTGACACCAATCCAATATGGAATAGGTACTTGTTATGCTTTCGTAATGTCTTTTTGATCTTTTTTGTCATTTGTTGCATTTTGAAGCATTAGATGTTATTTCATAGGAGCATTTGATGAATTTGTATGTAACTAACCCATGTTTGAGGTTATAGAGTTTGTGCAGATTTTGAAGGGTACTTCATCTAGTATCCATTTTCTTCGGCCATGTGCATGTGGAACTTCATGAAGATGTAGAGTGATAGCAATTATTAAGTGACTATATTGATATACCTTGTTATCAGGTTGATAGTAAACAAAATGAATCCCATGCTGAACAAATTTGACTTGTTTTAGATATGTCCCTTGCACTACAACAGAACCTGCATGGTAAACATGAACCTAAGGTAAGACATATGAACGTGTCCAACATTTTTGTGCTCAAGGTTTGTACAATATATATTTAATGTTTATAATTATGTAATGTGCACATGTGAATACAATGTATATAAAATATTAAATTCAAACTCACCTGTGGGAAATGACATTCCATCACTTGTTTCAGGTTATGTTAGCTTATTCCTCTCTTCTGTGCAATGCAATAAATAATAGCTAACACCTTCGATGTTTCCAGGCTCTGCTATGACTACAAAAACATCTCCTGTACACCAAATTTACACAAAAAAATTCTAAGAAAATTAGAAATTTCTCTAAAGATCATTAACTAGATATATATAATATTTAAATTATTGAAAACTTACACGTGTACCTTTTCTAACCAATCCTAAAATATGGTCATAATCAATTGAAATCAAATGAATGTCTTCAAATCTTTCTTCCTCATTTTCATCATATGTTTCTGAAACAACTAGTGGCACTGTATCCCATTTACCAACATATCGAAGTTCTTGATTGTTGCATGCATAATCAGAGTTTCCCTCAATGCACTCAGTGCAAAAAAGAGAGTAATCCCTTGTGTCTAATATCCATCCATGGCAACTATCTAAACTCCTAACACAATGCAAAGATCTTATTTTTTCTACCCTCTTACATCCATGCATCGATCTTCTATCCACACCTAGATACATATGTACAACAAAAAACTTACGTGAACAAATATGTATATATATATATATATTTTAAATTTAAATAAATTCAAATTTTTGATTTAATGTAATTTATACATACCCAATATCTCCCAAAACACTCTATGTGGAATGTGTCGGTTTGTTCTTGAAGATGTGCCGACCACATTTGATGCAAAGTGTTTCTTGCACCATTCAACAACATCATGTGCATTGTCTAGACGATCTTCTGGATAACTCATTTGATGCAAGCTCCTTCTCCATCATGCTCACCCTTTCCATGCCCACTCTCAAAAAAACTCCAAACGTGTGGTATTTTGCAGATTTTATGATATCTAAAGAGTGCATAGAATGGACGTGAAGATTTGAATTATGTCACACATCCATCTGACCATACAAAATTATTTTCAAATTTTACACCCCTGCTTCTCAAATTCTCAAAAAATATTGTAAAGCAATGTTGGACAAAAAATGTGTCATGCTCTTTATCTTCACTAATATAAAAGTGATATTCTTTCTTAATGGCTCGTTCTTCATCTATACTCTCAACACCATCCAATTTGGATTGTGCATGTCGATAACACACATGAACCATAATAGTGACCTGCTTTGAAAAGTAATACTCTGATTGAATCTCCTTTTGATGTACAAAGGAGTAATTTTCTGCAAAGTCAACTACTGATAGAACTGTTCCACGTGGGAAAGTATCTCTCAATGTTTGGAATTTTTGTGCTTTCCACTTAGCAAAAAAGGAATGTTGTATGTATGGTCGTATCAATTTTTGAGAATCTTCCATAAATTTTCCAATGGGAATCTCCTCTTCTACATAGTTCAACCTTGTGGATTCTTTCCCAAAATTTGTTTGCAACTTTACATACTTGTACCTATGTTAGTAAAATATGTGAATAACTAATAAACCACACGATCAATGAAACATTACATCAAAGAGAATCCAAATAAAAATCTATGAGAAATTGAAACAAATAAACTCTAAAAATAGTACTTACCTCTTGCAATTTACTGTCTTTGTTAGGTCAGTATCCTCAATTCTTGAAGGAAATTTAGCCAAATTTCCACGTCTCACAAATTCCTTTTATGCAGTTTATTTGAGGTCCATTTTCATGATCACATAATATAGACTTTATGAACAAAATTTCTTGTTTAGGAGGTGCATTTTGAAACCCACATCTTTCTTCTCTCATCTTTCGAAACACCTGATAGTAGAGATCAAATTCAATATGATAACGACAACAACAAGTTTCAAAAAACTTGTTTATCTTCACATAATATGGCTTTTAACCTTTGAAACATTGTTTTACCAATCTTTATATGAGGATATGCATTACAAAAGTTCATATACATCTCAAATTGTGTTATGTCTAGCCAATGTTTGATATGATTTTCATAAATACTAGGTCCAATCTTGTGTCTCATAACATCTCTAGTATTTGATGATGGACGAGTCTGATCATGCCAAAAACCTAGACCAAGTTCCTAACAACATCTTCAATCCTATCAGAATGGGGAGCTCTACACATAATTGCCTAATTTCCTTCTAAACTCTCATCCAAAAACTTTCTTTTTCTCATATTTTATCAATGTGGTTCTACTATAACCAATTTCAGTTGAAAGTGTAGACATTTTTCTTTTTCTTGTTATATCTTGATGTACAATAGATGTCAACATCACCCTTCTTGTAGTGGCCTTATCCACTGATCAAGATCCTTTCCCAATGGAATCTAAACCCTTTTAACATTTTGAACAATATCCTTTTGTAATCCCATGTGTTTCTTCTTATTTGACATTGAATGTACACCCAACAATTGTAATGACTCTTTGAGCTCATCACGAAGAAGTAAACGTGATAAAATTGGGTTTTTCAAGTGTATCAAGATGATTGAAATGATGATTGATCATTCCATTTACAGATTTAGTCATTGACCTCTTTCTCTTATTATAAGGCTGGTTGGTGCATAATATTTCAGTTTCTCCATATCCATTTCAAGTAAATGATCTAAATTTCTATGAGAAATTTGTTTCCTCACCTTCTCATTAGTTTTAAATGCTCATCCATACCAGAGGAGGAAGTGATCCCGACCCCTCTCCAACATGCATTGTTTGAACTTGTGCCTCCTCCCTATCTTCAAGGACCATGCATTCTTGAGCGGATTCATTTGATCCAATGTCTAGATTTGGCTCAACTTGTGCATGGAAACTTCCTGCTTGTTGAGCCCTTCCTACATGTCACAAAATATTTTGCAAACAAAAGTGAGAGATGATGTTATATAAGTGAAGTTTATGTATACAAGCAAACAAACTGATAAAACATGATGCTATAAGTGAGAGAATTTTGTGCTAGTTTTATATGCTCATCCATACCAGTAGAAGGAAGTGATCTTGACCCCTCTCAAACAAGCATTGTTTGAACTTGGATATCCTCCCTAACTTCAAGGTCCATGTGTTCTTCAATAGATTCGTTTGATCTAATATCTAGATTTGGCTCGACTCCAGCTTGAGGAATCCCTAGAGCATAAAACATAAAAATAATTTGAGAACATTGAAGTGATGAAAAGAAAAGACCAAAGATACAAAACAACTACATGCACATGTATGAAAAAAATCCATAAATGCATAGCCAAGGATAGGATACACATAGGTCAAATTCCATGCCAAGCATCAAAGTTTGAGGATTATGCATACAAGTGACTTAAAACTTTTAGACTAGTGATATAGCAAAGGAAACCCGTAGATTATAACAAGGTGATCCAAAGAACCCCAACAAAATTGGGCTATAAGATGTTTCATGGTTTCAAATAAATTTCCAATATGTGCTAAGATGAAAAATGTTAAAAATTTATGGGACATGAAACACAACCCAAATAATCAACTAAAACCAAACACAAATATTGAAACAAAAAGAATTGGCTTAAGGAATTGGAGTCAAGGATCAGATAAACATTGCAACTTGCATGACCAAGATTACTTGAGGACATTTAATAGTATTTATAGTCATTCAAGTGCAATGATGGTTAGAAACCTTCAAAACAAATTTGTGTTAAGACATAATTTAAAGAATAATCTATCATATATAACTATTATTCCTTGGCACCATATAGCTTGAGTTAGAATTGGGCATTTATTAAAATATTTACAAAATATTTTTAAGGAACTATTGATCATTAGATTAAATTCAATGGGTGTTTAGAAAAATCTTAAGCTAATTAGATGTTGCAATGTAGATTGGATAGGGGATATTGATCACAAAATATCAACATTAGAATGCTACTTCATTGTACATGAAGGTGTAGTTTCATGAATAATTAAGAAAAAATAATGGTTTCTTTCAAAGTGAAAAGTTAGAATATATAGGAATTTGCAAAGCCATAATATAATTAATGTGGTTGAAAAAATTATGAAAATAAAAGTGGCATAGTGAGGGACACAAAATTTAAGGTTTCATTGGAGAACTAAGCATGTATTGAAGTACACTATCATTTTCTTCATGAAAAAAGTAAAGATAAAATTGTGTAGATGCAATACTCAACAATGATAATGTGATGACAAAAACATTAAACAAAGGTATTGGTAAAAGATAAGTGTAAGGTTTGTAGGGAAGGATTTAATGTTCAATATTTTAGTTTAAGAGTACATTTTAAGTTGGGGTATTGTAAGTTGAAAATGGGTCATACATTAAACATTTCCAATTTTAATAAGAAAGCCAATGCAAAATGTATGCACATACAAATTTATGTTTAGGTGTACTAACCAAATTATTGGGTGGAGTAATGCACAAATTATGGATTACATCCCATCAAATGAATACTCATGTTTTTTCAAAGTAAAAGTCCTAAACACACACTTGAGAGTGAGAGAGAGAAGAAGCAAGCATGTACCTTGTTTCTTTCTATGATAATTTTCCAAGTTTTGTTCACACCTCTTATGTTCTTCTTCTTTTGAAATTTTTCGTTGAGATGCATTTTTTCTTTTTCTTTGTTGTCCCATTTTCTTCTTCAACTTAAGATGACTCAAAACAAGTCCTCTACCAACTTAGTTAAATTATCCTCCAAATTTTTCCTTGATTGATAAAAATTAAATGTTTTCGAGCTCCAATATTTTCCTCGATAAATGTGCAAAAACTTCTCCAAAATCTGCGCTCCAAGTGATATAAATTAGATTTAATCTTGCAATTTGATATCCAGAATAATGAAAAATAAGCTTCTATCTATATGCATATGGGATGGGAAAAAAATTATTCTAGTGTACATGGAATAACTAGATCCTAGTTTAAATGAATCGAGTAGTAAAAAAGCAAGTTATTTCATTATGGAGCTTGTTGTTATTTAATTCATAGGTATGCACAACATATCTAGTAATTTTAGAATTTTGTTAAAGTGTCAAAAATGTATATTAGAGGTATACTTTGAATTGAATTTTCTTAATTATATTTGAATTGAATTTCAAGTTACTTGTCAAAAATGTATAATAGAGGTATAATTTGAATTAAATTTTCTTCATTATATTTGAATTGAATTTCAAATTACTTGTCAAAAACGTATAATAGAGGTATAATTTGAATTGAATTTTCTTAATTATATTTGAATTGAATTTCAAGTTACTTGTCAAAAATATTGTATCTTGTTCTCAACTCAATGGTTCATGTTGCTTAAGTCATTTTTTTAAAAATATTTATTGTAATCAACATGAATGAACTTAATTATAAAGTGGCATTGATTTCCCTAAAATTCTACTAGAGATCAAATGTATATTGAATATAAGGAAATGTAAGTTGTAAGAGATCATAAAATAAGAAAACATGTATGTATATTGAATATTTAAAGTAAATGCATACATGTATTATGTGTAAACATGTTTAAACCATAAGAAAACACATGTACATACATGTAAAGGGATTCAATACATATAAACATAACACATATTATAAGAAAAGAGGCAAATGTATGTATATATCATATAAGAAAATATATGTACATATCATATAAGAAAAATGTAAATTCAAGATCATCAAATGTTGAATACTAAAGATCAAAAAATAAGCAAATGTATGTATATCATATAAGAAAATGTAAGTTAGAGATCATCAAATCTCAAATACTAAAGATCATCATGTATAAGCAAATACATGTGGTAAAGATCATAAATCTCGTGTGCATGGCCTAATATGAATGTCTACTCCTAGTCAAATGGCCATTTGAATGAGAACGGTCCTGCTCTGATGGATGTGCTAAGCCGTGCAAATAAAATTGTGTACAAGATGGGTTAAATACATATAATTTATATTAAATAGATTTTATGAAACTTATTTTTAAATGAACTTGTATTTTTAAATACCAATCTAGATCTATGCATACATAAATATTGCATCTACATAGACACATGTGATTATATAAAAATGTAAAACTCACATGTCCATTAGCAGCAGATTCATCCATAGAGTCACATCGATCATGCACACGATCTGGTCCAAGGCTAGGAGTGATATGAGGTATGTCCACCTATAACAATATATATACATATATATATCAACTTACATGAATATCTATTTAATTTATTTTTTTTAAATAATGAAAAAAGAATTGAAACATGCACATGCAAACATACATGCACATCATCTGATATCAGATGACCTAAGTCCTCTGAAACGGTCGCCTCCACCATATCCACCAAACGTTCAAGCGACGAATCAACATCTGCATCCATCCGATCTATCCCATGTCATTCCAAAAATGATGAATGTAGAGGACTATGAAGGTGAGATGGCATCGGCGATGATGAACCAAAACCAATCAACATATCAGTAAAATCCATAGTCTATGTAGCTTTCGAATGAACTATAGGTGGATACTGATGCGCACTAGTGCTCAGTTGAGAGTGATGGGATCCTAGAACTGAATGACCTCTGCATCTCAAATGATCTCTAACATGATCTATACCAATCCTATTGTCTGATGCAATGTTGGCATATGCCTCCAACAGGTCCTCAGCCAAACAATGCAGAGTCATGCATGCCATATCTCCTATAAGTGCATCAAGTTGTGTAGGAGTAGGGATGCTGACCACTGTAAAAGGATCCATGATGGTCAACTGCATTGAAAATGGCATGGATCGGGAATTTTCGGACATCAAATACTGACCTACACGATCATTAGATATCCTAGTGGTGGTAGCCGCAATGTCACCTATAGTGTCAATTGCTTCCTTTTGGGAAGCAATGACAACCTTATCTTCTATGGGGGCTAGAGCTAGGGTGAGAGTAGGAGACCTCTCACCAACCAATACCCTAAACACTGGGGGTGGTCTATCTGCTCGACGATAGGTGGGCCTATCAACAATCCTGCCACGCCCCTGACCAACATATGGTGGAATGTCTAGGTAGTTAACTTTGAGGCCCAAATGGACCTTAGCATACAACTGCTAAACAAAATACAATGGAATATGGTCATTGTTTGGGTATAGACCATGTGCTGTGAGAAATAGTGGGTAGATCAATGAGGCCATAGCATGATCGACACATCTAGTGACCTGGTATCCCCTAACCTTACGCACGTTTTGATAAAATGGAAAACAGGTGGCTTTTATCATTTCTTTGGTGACACTATCTTGTATTTTTTTAAGGGGAACGTCACCATGTACTTCTTCCCACATGTGGGAAAAAATAGTAGCTACTCTATTTGGGGAATATGCACTAGTCCTCTCAAGTTCATCTTTTAGTTTTTCTAGACTATGCAATATTAACATGCATGGTTCACTATATATCCCCGGGTTTACACCCTTTGCTAATGAATCTCTCAATTTTTTAATCTCATTAGTGGTATTTCTAGACAAATTTTTTGCAGGTGGAACATCTTCATTTTCCATGTTATATATGTATGTACACCTAAAGAAGCAATGAGACCTTGGTAAATAATATATCTAGATATAGAGAATATATTTATCTAAAATAGTTCTAATAATTCATCTACTCATTAATAATATTTTCATACCATTAACAATTTAAAAAGAATTGGAAGACAACTATAATCTATAATATAGCATCCTTAAATGGTTCAAATTTTAAATGAAACAATGAAAGAAAGAATAAGAAAACAAAGATTAGTGTAAAATTATTTGAAAATAATTGGGGATAAAAATATCTAATCTAATAGTTGTTAACATAAATGAACTTCAAAATATATAATTCATGTTAAAAAATATATAATTTAACAATTTATACAACTTCTAATTATGATAAAGATAAGAATCTTAATCTATACCAGGGTACGTGTAGGATCATGATGGGCCAAAAAGTGGCAATATGATGGGTATGTGGCTGATGACTTTTTTTTTACCCAAAATTGATAAAATGAAAAGAGTTTTTAAAGGAGATTCTCAGCCTTTCCACCAATATAAATTATGCTTTATTTTAATTTAATAAGTAATTATTATTCATTTCTATTTGAATTACGACTAAAAGTCTTGATTGATAATTGAAAAACATCTATAGCTTTCAAACCAGATCACATTTTTAATCCAAAACATGTGTCACATTCTATGCTTCACATACTATAGGATTAAAAAAAAAAAAATTCATGAAGTTTTGACCAAGTTAAGGTGGTCGACATATGAGTTTTATATTTTTTAAAGTTGTAATAAAAAATTCATAATTAATCATTTACTTGAAAAAATTACAAAAAAATATGCATCACATCGACATGAGTCCTCTACTTATATATATAATATTATAAAAAAATATTATATTTTATTGTGGTTAGGTGGTCATTACACCTACTTCTTATTTTTTCCCTGAAATTTAAGTACTACACATTGAAATTTCAAATTTTCACCAAATATATATATATATTTAAAACAAACATAGTACTTTAGAAACTACATTCAATTTGCTACAGATTCTATTCTTACATATTTTTGAAATAATATAGATAACTTATTCAAATTTTTACATCAAGTTGCCTAACTTTGATTTTTCTCAATTTTTTGCCACTTAAGGGCCTTATTTCCATGATGATCCTGCACATACCCACCATTATTCTGAGTTTGGTTTTAGAAATTGAAAAAAATTATAATCATAAAAAAAAAATGAATAAACTAAGGATCATTTTAACAATGGTGAATTAGTGCCTAAAGATTGGCCTAAAAAATTATAATATTCAACATTCTCATCACAAATTATATATGAAAACTAAGGATCATTTGGTTATATATATTTTCATAGATTTAAAATTTGAATATTTATTACTATAACATACCGTTCATTACAATTACATTTTTAAATAATATTGTAATAATTTATTATGTCTTTGAAATTTGTTTTGTGGATTTTAATGTTTTTTTTAAAATTTTGTTAGAGTAAGTAGAATCTAATGAGATACCTTAAAATGATTCAAGTTTTATAATTTAAATCTCCCTCTTATAAATATAGTTTTTTCTAGTCTTACAATTTCTTGTGTTGTTTGTTCAATTATTTTAGCTATGGATTTAGCCGCAATCTTGTAGGAGGTATTAAGAAGAGTAATTAGTATCCACCCTCAGATAAAAAAATATATTTTTCCTTTAGGAATTAATTTATCAACCGTTCATTACTAGAATTTAAATGCTGGATCCCTTTGATAAAGCTACCTTTTATACCTCATAGAGTCCTCCTTGATGAATGCACATATTGTTTTAAGGAATTGTGTAGCTAGACCATCTATTCCAAGACTTTTTGAGTATTCAAATCCTTCAAGGAAATATCAACCTCCTCAAGGGTGAATAAATTATCTAAATTTGCCTATTTTTTGGGACCAATTATTTTGGGTATGTAAGTGCCAATGAATTCCTCAACTATATCTTGACGTGGATCTCCTTCGACTAGATCAATTAAAAACTACTTGTAATGTTGGAAGAAAATGGATTTAATATCATTAGAGTTGTCATGGAACTACCTCTCTTGATCAACGATAGATATTATCCACTCTCAAGAATGTAAATATGTTCGAGATAACTAAATCTTTTTTTGTATCCCTTATATCCTTTCATCCAATGTAGCCTATCTCTTAATTGAGATCCTCTACCACAATTAAGTTCAAATCTTCTAAGTTTTATTTCAACGGAAGAAACCACTCATTGTAGAAAATTTATTAGTAAGTGCTAAAGCCAAAACAAGTTTTTTTTTTCCTATTTGGATCCATATTTTTTTTCCATTCTAGATCTCTTTCTCTAGCCATATTCTTATTGTAAGATCATAGTAAGGTAGTGCAATAGATTTAATCGCATCATTCCACAATTGTATCCACTTACCATTTTGATGAGGTCTAGGAACATCAACCAAAGGGATATTAGGGAAGCAAGGTGAACAATTTGATTGAGGTGGGAAGTGTTGAGCTTGAAGGATAGATTATTAGGTATAATGAGGAATAAGGAGTTTGAAAAGTTTAAAGAATTGGGAGGTTATATGTGAGATAGGTTTAATAGAATCTACTTAAATAAGGGTGTTTTATGGAGAGGGGACAATGGAAAGAGAAATGACTAAGTTTTAATCTATCAATACAACTAAGTTTCCCTTAGTTCACCATCTCTTTAGTTGGTCCAAGTGAACTAGTGATCAATATAAGAATATTTTTTGTCTAAAATGGGATCTAAACCCCTCATGGTATTTCTAGTTAGGATGTAGGAATTCAATTATTTTTTAGAGAGTTTATGAGAACTAAACCAACTTGTATCTTGGTTTTTTCCACCATATCATATTCATCTCCTTGTAGCCATTTAGTCATAAGGAGGGCATAAAAATCCATTCCCACAATTTAACTTGAGATGAGGATTCATTAGACATACAATAAAGAAAAAATGAATAGGTATTCCTTGGATTAGTAGTAAGCACTAAGCACAATTTTTGTTGGGATCCACTCCTCAATAGATGATAAACTTAGCCAAGTATTGGGAAAGGTGGTTCAACCTTGCATCCTAATATTTTGATTTATTATTTTGTCCTCATATTAGGAAATGAGGCATCTCACTTTGTGTTGGTAGTTATTTGTCATTTGTTGAATGCTTCAAGGGAGGTGTCTAAGATGTTCTAAGAGCATATAATATCATTATAGCTTTATAATATGAAACCCTCTTATGACATATTATTATGAAATTTAAGAGCATGATTATAGAATATTTACAGTAAAGTATTGACCAACATTATGAAAAATCATAAGAAATCTTTTAAGAAATAGCAACTATGTCAAGGAAAAAGATGTGGACATTTACAAGAACTTTTTTTTTTTAAGAAAAAGTGGGAGACCACTTATAATTTTATTTATATATAATATTTTACATATAGTTGGTTCAGGTGGACATATTGGTGAGAAAAAACCAGCAAGAAAACCCCCAATTGCAGTATGAGTAACAAATTTTACAAAGTATCAAAAAGACCAGTGAGGTCCTAGTACAAATGACCAATTTCCTTATTACAACGTTACAAAAGCACATTGGTTGAATACATCAGTACATATGCACATTCTCTTATGCACCCAAAATACCCAAAAGAAGACATCATACTAGATATACTCGTGACCCGAATACATAACATAGTGGAGATTACAAAACCTTACTAAACATAAGACTGATAAGCTAGGAAGCCACTTTCAAAAAGATGCAGATTTTCCACCAACATGTTGAAAGCAATTAACTGAGCTTTCTTTTGTTTCCACTCGTTTACCTTTGTGTTGGTGATCATGCTCAAATGAAGGTTTTGATTTGTTAATATCAGGCACATAACGATAACATAATTTCTTTTTGCATGAAGATGGAAGTTGCAAATCATGAATGAAAACAAGACTTCTCAAGAAAGAAATGGCATGATATTTTGTTTTTAAATCATCAATCTCCTCCATGGAAATGGCAGATCTGTATCTGTTTAGAACTTGGTAGAGACGTGAAGAAGTGTCATGCATTGTGGATAATAACATGCCTTGGAATATGTCAACATAGGTCTCTTCTTATGAAACAAAACCTTCTTTGAATAGTTAACATTAGAAATTAATACAATTGGGTGAGCATATTGTATAATCACACTAGAAACCAACAATGGAAGATTGAGAGTCTCAACTAAGAATTCCACCTTATAGATAACATTCATACTAGAAGCCAACAACTAAAGACCAAATTTCATAAATAAAGTTCACGTGTTATATATTATGCCTTTGAGGGGTCCACAAGCACCATGAGCCTTTTGAAATCCTTCTCCATCTAAATGCATCCATTCCAAGACCATTGGGAGGTGGGTATACAATATGAGCCAAGTATTAATTTCTAATGTTAATTATTGAAAGAAGGTATATAAATTATTCGAGCATCTTAATTCTCATACAAAGTTACATCTTAGTCAATTTCTCAATGTATGAGTTCCATATATTTGTAATTTTTTCTTAATATAAAACATATTTTTTTTATTAAAATTAACCTAATCTATTCCATGTTACAAAGGATGCTCTTATTTTAAATATTAAGTATATAATTCAAAATTAATTAGTAATTTTCAAGATAGAGTACACACAATTTCTTTAGTTAAAATAAAATAATATTCTTATTTCCATGTGAGAGTTATGTAGAATGGTAGTTTGATGTCTCAAAAATATTTCTTTCATACATACTAAATTTTTATCATTACATTATGAGTGAATCATCTCAATTATATAGCCAAGCACATCAAAAATTTATAGAGTGGAAAGAAAAATAATCACACATTTATCATATTTTTATATGTATAAAGTTTCTCCATCAAACTATTTATACTTATAGATTAAATTATTTTTGAATTTGGTTATTTGGGTTCAACATGTCATGCTATAGGATTTTCTTATGTTTTCACCATGTTGTCATGTGTAGATAGCTATGTATTTTATAGGTTTAGGAATTTTAGAGGAAGGCAAGGTTGAAAAAAATGCATAAGGATGAGATGGAGCCTTGTTTACCTTAGGATTTGGTTGAGACTCCCTTTGAGCATAATCGAGGGGTGGTTGGTCCTCTTGTAGACATGACTAATTTAGAAGGTCTTGTCAAGAGAAATTTAGAGGAGATTGGTAGAGACAAGAATCATGTTATAGATGGATTAGTTGGAGTTCATTGCCTCTACCATTCTCTTGAATTGCAACATTCACCTCTTGGCATTTCTTCTAATAATTTAAAAATATGAAGAAGGTTCAAGTTTAGAAGATTATAGGAACCCTTTATTCCCTTTGGTCTCAAGTTTGGAAACTAAAGATGGAAACCCATTACAAACCTGAACTAGGTTTGAATTCATGGAAAAGGATAAGGTTCACAATAAGATATAGTTCCTTGAATAATTTTGGATTCAAGTTGTGAAATGATAGATCTACTAATGTTTTTGGGAAAACGACCCTCTTTATTAGATACATTGCCACTATTGGTGGAGTATTTATAATTGGATGTTATTTTTCTAACTTACAACTATATTTTTCTTGTTGTTGTTCCATGCCAATATGATTGATCATTTTTTGTCTCTTTATTGGTCTTTGTAAAAGGGTGGGGCCCTTTCAAAATTTCTATTTCTAATTCATAAATTCAACCAAAAGTATTTACCCTAAAATTAAAATATAAATAATTTAAACTTTAAAATAGTCTTTTTTGATATTATATAATAGCCTCATGTATTTAATTTATAAATCCTATTATTCTTTATGTTTAATTTCAAAATTTTAATGCTCTCAAGTATAGATTACAAGCACACATTCTTTACATTTTTTCTCTTTCTTTTGTACTATTTTGTATATGGGTGTCTTATATGCATTGCCTCAAACATATAATTTTGATGTCCTATACCTAGTTCTAAATGTAGTTTTATGAATGTATTCCTCCTTTATTCTTTGCTAATTGTAATTGAATATTAGACCTATTTTTTAAAATATGGCCACCCCTCTCAATTAGTAAAATAAGTCATCTATTTTAGGTGGTGGATATTAATGTTAATTGTTTATTTATTGAACATACATAATCAAGACAACTTGGAAAAGTGTCTTATATTTCTTTTTCATAAAAATAGTTGGAGCATCCCATGACAAGACACTGGAACATATAAATCCTTTCTTTAAAATGTCATTTAGGTTCAATCCTTTAATTCATGCAAATATGAAGTGTTTGTTTGATAGGGATCTCTAGATATAGGGGCTAATTCATGCATGAACTCTATTAAAAAATAAAAAACCCATTTAGGAGGAAACATGAGGAATTCATTCTAGGATTTAGACATCCTAAGACTTTTCTAATGGAGGTTTATTTTCATTTGAATGGTTCTCATTCACTTTTACTAAATAAAAATTAACAACAAACAAGGAACACCCTTTTCTTTATTCTCTTTTGAGTTGTAAAATAGAAAATTTAATAATACCTTCATTCCTTCTAATCCTAATAGAACTATTTTATTAAACATTTCATTCAAATAATCTAGTTTCTTTCCTCTAGATTTATTCAATTAATTAAAAACAAAGACCAATCCAAATTTCACAAAACAAAAACTTAAGTTGAAACCATGTAACAAATTATCCATACCCACTCATGAAAAAACCATTCTAAAGCCCTAATTATTCAATCCACCATTCCCAACTACCTTATTGAACCAAAAATAATTCAATTAATTCAATTTTTTATAGATTAAGAGTGAGCAATAATATTAAAGTTTCCCAACTCAAAGCCTTAATTAGCTTCAAGAATTTTTATTTATAAAATGTGAAAGAATGATGTAAAATGTATCTATTGTAAAACATAATAAGATGAACCATTATGTAAAATGTATATAATGTGAAGATCATGATCTAAGAACCATAATGTGAAACCATAATGCGATTCATACATTTAGTTCACCAACCATTTTTGGAGTAATGTCATAAGACTCAAAGGAAAAATATGAAGAATTTTATCCAAGTTTCCATTGTATGCACTCTAAACTTTATATCATGAACTGTTTGATATAATGTCTCAAATAAATTTGTTAATGAACTGTTTGATATAATGCCTCAAATAAATTTCCAATAGTGTTTTTTACGGAGTATGATAGAAATACGGTTTTTGATATAATGCCTCAAATAAATTTCCAATAGTGTTTTTGATGGAGTATGATAGAAATATGGTTTTTGATATAATGCCTCAAATAAATTTCCAATAGTGTTTTTGATATAATGCCTCAAATAAATTTGTTAATGAACTTTTTGATATAGGGTGCATACAATGGAAACACTATTTCTATCATATCTCGTCAAAAATTACCATGAACTGTTTGATATAATGCCTCAAATAAATTTGTTAATGAATTGTTTGATATAGGGTGCATACAATGGAAACACTATTTATATCATACTCCATCAAAAATTACCATGAACTATTTGATATAATGCCTCAAATAAATTTGTTAAGGAACTGTTTGATATAATGCCTCAAATAAACTGGAGGAGCCCAGGTATAAATGTATGCAAAATGTGGAAGCATAGACAGGGCATGTTAATTTTTTGATAGAGTAGAAATGTATCATAGAAATAGTGTATGTTGAAACGACTTTAGAAACTTTAAAAAAATGCAGTTTCAAATCAACAAATTTGAAATTTTTTGCATTTAGGGTTTAGAAATTTAACAAACAAATGCATTTTGAAGTCTATGAAATTCGAATTTGACAAACCTAGTGAGATATGCAAGTCAGGTTCATGAACTGTGGAGAGATGAAGTCAAGTTTTCCGTTCGCCAGAGAGATGAAATCAAGTTTTCCATTCACCGTTTGATGTTCACGTTCATCATTCGCTACACGCATAGAGCACAGGGAAAGCAGAAAAAAGAAAAAAATCACAGTGACAATTTCGGATTTTTTTTTTATGCCTTATTTCAGGGGGTTTGGTCGAATCCATGTTTGACCGAACCCCTTAAAATATTAATTTTTTTTGTTTTTGTTTTAGGGTTCGGTTGAATGAATGGTTCGACCGAACACATATGTTTGGTCGAACATAAAAGGTTGTTCGGCCGAACCATAGAGTTCAACCGAACCCATTGAGTATGGGGAAAGGAAAAAAAATCAAATTTCCTTCCTCATAAAATTTGTAAACCACTATTGTGGTTTGACCCATCATCAAATGCTCACTACTTTCACATATGAAGTTCCTTTTTCATGATTTTTTTGTAACAATCATATCAAAATACTTGAAAAATTAGAGAAGTAATAAATAATTAAATATTTATATTTTTTGTAGTAAGAAGATGAAAAAATCTTCATAAATAATCATATATCTCTATCCCTTTCTCTACCTCGCTATATATCACTCTCTCTCCCCTTGAGCTCTAGACCTATCTCTCCACCTATCTCTTTCTCCCTCCCTCCCTCTCTCGTTTCCCCTCTTTTTTTCCTTCTTTAGACCTATCTTTCTCGATCTCTCTCTCCTTGAGCTCTAGACGTATCTCTCTCCCTCTCTCTCCATCCTTCATTCCCTCTCTCTTTTTTCCTCTTTAGATCTCTCTCTTTCTTTCTATACCTATCTCTCTACCTCTTTCTCCCTCCATCCTTCCCTCTTTACTTAACTCAATCTCAACTCTCTCCCTATACCTCTAGTTATCTCTCTATATTTCTCCCTCTTTCCTCTCACTCTCTCTATACCTACCTCTCCCTCCCTCCTTCCCTCCCTATCTCTCTATCTTGTTGTCTCTCTCTCTCTCTCTCTCTCACACACACACACTCTATCTCTTTCTCCAAAGCTCTACAACTATCTCTCTACCTCGACCTCGATTTCCTCTCTCTTTATCCCTCTTCAGGCCTCTTTGTATTTTAGTAAACCCAATAAATACTATACAACCTAGTCTTTTTTCTTTTCTTTTTTGGTACGTAAAGGATAAATTATATTAATGATCAAAATTCAATTTACATTAGCCCACTGGATAGAGGTTCTGTCACCAAGAGACACCACGCAGACTAGTCATACAACATAAGACACTCGGCCACCACCATCAGGCACTGTTACTAATTGCTGAGCACGCGTGGGCAAAAGCTACCCCTGCATCAAACTTCTAGCACCAAAGATGCCTAGCTAAAAAGTGAAGGGTGTGTCGATGTTTGAGTATGCACTCAGGAAACACCAGGGGAGAAGAATACCGTGCTCTTGTGGCCGTCTGCTCCCTCATTCACTAGCTTGTCTGCTTCACCATTTGCTTCCCTGAAGATGTGTCTGATCTCAAAACATGAGAAATTTTGAAGTGCCTCTAGAGCCTCTTCCAGCAATGGTTGAAGCTTCCAATTATGGAGCTTCCTAGTCCTCATTGGTTGAACTATCACCATTGAATTTCCTTCCACCACTACCCTTGACAATCCTAGTTCTTTGCAAAGATAAAGGCCCCATATCAAACCTTACAACTCTGCCACCGTATTTGTGCCCTCAGGGAGTGGGATGGAACGTGTTGCCAAGGTTTGTCCTTGGGAGTCCCTGATGATGCTTCCAGCTCCAGAGATGCCTGGGTTGCCTTACGAAGCGCCATCGAAATTCAATTTGAACCAGCCTTCTTGGGGAGGCTGCCACACCACACTTGAGCGATTTGAAGACTTCCTCTCTTGCTTCACTTGTCCTGGCTTAGGATTTTTCAAACCAATCCAGCCTTTCCTCATCTGCGCATCCCATTCTATGAATTAAAAATCATCTCCTGATCTTAATATTATTCTACTGTTTGTTGCCTTGACTATGGCAGCTTCGAGGTAACTGACAAACGAGGGAAAGCTTCTTGCTTTATCTGTGAAAATCCTCTTGTTCCTTTCCTTCCACAACTCCCACACCATGAGAGATGGGAAAAGCTTCCAAAGCATATTGTACAGAGATCCTTTCTTAAGTACTATCCAGTAGGAGAAAAGTGTCAAGATGTCATTTGGTAGTGCGCATGACCATCCCAGCTTGGCACATAGCCACCTCCAACATGCCTGCGCAAAGGGACAGCTCACCAGTATATGATTAGCATCTTCTTCTTCATTCCTGCATAACACACACCAAGAAGGGCCTGCATAGCCCAATTTCTTGAATTTGTCTGTTGTTAGAATCTTGTTTTGAATAGCTGCCCAAGCAAAAGTGCCTACCTTTGGGAGGCAATATTTACTCTAGTAGAGCTTTAGTGGTAGCGTAGCTTTTCTCTCCTCTTCACAGAGAGAGATATAGCCATCTTTGGGTCTATATTTCCCTGACTTTGAATTGGCCCAGATTAGTTTGTCCTCACCCTATCTGATCTGAATGTTTCTCTTTCTTAGAATACCCACCAGAATTTCCATGTCTGCTTCTTGTATATCCACTATGTTTAGGTCCCACCATGACCAAAATAGGCACCTGTCACACCACTGATCACACATATAGTCTCTTACCTTCGATCCCCAGAGATGTTGAAGTGTTGCTTTTGTCTGTACCATTGTGGTGATGCTGTCAATGCTCAGAAAGCCTCCCCACTCCTCCCAGAAGTTCGCACTCCTCCCATCTCTAATGTCCCACGAGAGATGCTTAAGAATGAGGGGTTTGCATGCCTTCATGAAGTTTCATATTCTAGAGCCCTGCGGGAGGTGATCAGTCAGCAAAATGCTATTCAAATCTTGGCTTTCCAAATATTTGTGCCGCAAGATCCTTGCCCACTTTGCCTCACCATTGGTGTAGACATTCCAAACCAGCTTAGTGCCCAAAGCTTGGTTCTATTTTAGGATGTTGTGAATGCCCACACCACCATTGTTTCTTGCTTTACATACAACATCCCAAGCTATGAGAGGGTATTTCTTTTGTTATGAAGATCCTTGCCAGAAGAATTTCCTCATACCCTGATTTATCGTGGAAGCTTTGCTCTTGGAGAGAGCAAGGAAAGAGAGGAGATAAATTGGGATTGTTGAGATCACTACCTTGATTTTTGTGATTCTCCCTGCCCATGACAACTATTTCCCGCCCCATGAAGACATGCAATTTTCCAACTTTTCAACCAACGGATCCCATAATCTGTAGTTGTTGATACCAGTGGCTAGAGGGAGACCAAGGTAAGTGGTAGGAAGCTGGCCAATCCTGAAGTTGAGCATTCGAGCCACCTTGTGAGTCATCCTTTGTAGAGTATTAATGAAAAAAAAAATTGACTTCACCTCGCTAACTACCTAACCAGAGGCCTTATCATATTCATTTAGGATGCCTTTGAAGGCCTGAGCTTCTTCTTCCCCTAGGGTGCCAAAGAGCAGAGTGTCATCCGCAAACTGCTGGTGTGAGCATGGAGGAACACCCCTTGTGATTTGTAGCCCAACAATCCTACCGTCCACCACTGCCTTATTTAAAGAACATCCTAGAGCATCAACCATCAGGACGTAGAGGAAAGGAGACAGTGGGTCTCCCTGTCTCAATCCCCTTGAGGCCACAAAAAAACTAGCTAGCTCACCGTTAATCAAGATAGAATACCGAGAGGTGGAGATGCACTTGAAGATCCAGTTAACCCAATGTTTGTCAAATCCATAAGCCTCCAGAACCTTGCATAGAAAGCGCCAATCAACTGAGTCATAGGCTTTCCTGATATCAAGCTTTATCAACATTCCAGGCTTTTTGTTCTATTGAAGAGAATGAATCACTTCTTGGGCGATAATGACTCCCTCATAGATTGACCTGCCTAGGATAAATTTGGTCTACTCTTCCGCAATTAGGGTTGGCATCAGGGGTTTTAATCTGTTCACTATTGTTTTGGTGAGTATCTTGTACAGAGTGTTGCATAATGCAATGGGACGAAACTCCTCCAACGAGCTTGGCTTCTCTTTCTTCGACACTAAAACTAGAAATGTATTGTTTACTTCCTTTAGGATGTCTCCAGTAGCCCTAGCTTCTTCCAACGCCTCAGTTATGTCTTTTCCTAGAAAGCCCCAACATTTATGAAAAAAATTGGCTGGGTATCCATCTGGACCTGGGGCTTTGTTGGGGTGGAGTTGGAAGGTAGCGGCCCTGATTTCCTCCTCTGTGAAAGGTTGGAGGAGCACTTTGTTTTGCTCTCCGCTTACTAGCCTGGGTACATGCTCGAGGAAGGCATTTTGTTCATGAAGCTGGGATCCTTCCTGATTATTGAGCAGATTCAAGAAGAAGTTGACCGCCTCCTGAGAGATTGCAACTGCCTCTTCAATTTCTGAGCCATCGCTGCATTTAAGTTTGGAAATCCTATTGCATTCTCTCCTTGCTCGAGTGGAATTGTGAAAGAACTTCGTGTTTCTGTCTCCTTCTTGTAACCAGAGCTCTCTCGATTTTTGGCACCAAAAGATTTCCTCTCTTTCCAACCGCACTTCTAAATCTCTTAGAAGTTCCCTTTCCCTGAAAAATAAGTCCTCATTCATCCCATTGGCAATGACCTCATTTATCTTCCCCAGCTCACTTTCTAGCCAAGTCTTTTTTTGGAAGATGTCTCCAAAGGACTCCTTATTCTAGCTTTTTAATTTCTGCTTTATTAGTTTTAATTTCCTAACCACATAGAATAGCTTATTGCCTTCTAGATTTTCGTTATTCCATCACAATTCTAACATTGGGATGAAGCCAGGCTCCGAGAACCACATTTCTCGAACCTGAACGGGCACCTTACTTTGCTTCTATCCCCCATAATCTCTAGCTTGATCGGATAGTGGTCTGATCCCGACTAGGGGGTGATGTTGCATTCGAATGTGAAGGGGAACTTACTAAAGTCACCACCAAAAAAGAATCTGTCAAGCCTCTCTGCTATGTTGCTAAACCCTGATCTTCAATTTGTCCATGTATATGACCCTTCCTGCATTGGAATTTCTACCATTGCATTTCTCGAGATGAAATCCCCAAAGTCAAACTGTGATTGAGACCTTGAGTATTGGCCCCCCTTTTGTCACTACTGCGTAGAAGAGCATTGAAATCGCCTCCTATGATGAAAACACTTTCTTGTTCAAGCTGCATTAGTTCCTCCACCTCCTTCGAGGTCACTCTCTTTCCTTGCACAGAGGTTGGCCCGTACACATTGACTAGTATGAAGGAAAGGTTGGCTCTGTAGCTTTTGATTCTACAAGCTAACCAAGATTTGTTTGCTGCTAATTCCTCTACACAGACTGCCTGTGGCTTGGCCAAGGTTATTAGGCCGCCAGATGCTCCCTGCGCATCTACTAAGAGAATCTTCCATGCTTTGTGATAGCGGGCAAATTTTTCCATCTCGAGTCTTCCTAATTTGGACTCCTGAATTAAAAGCACATCTGTATCTGTGGTCGAAAGAAAACGCCTGAGAAGGCATTGCTTGTTAGGGGCATTTAAGCCCCTAACATTCCAGCTATATATCCTCATTTCCCCCGGGAAGGCAGCTGCCCTTCCCTGATCTTAATAGCCTGGAAATTTTTTATTGGCCTGGAGCCTCTCCATCCAAAGCTCTCTTCTCAACTTTCAATTTTCTTCCCACTTTCTTTTTTTCCCCGTAGTCTGGGTTACACTTCCCTTCCAGCATTTGCTTCACCCCCATGTTTCCTCTTGGGGAGTCTTGATCGATTGAATTGTCAAGAGGTGCATCTCTGGCCTGTTCCCCTACCTGTCCGAGCACCACTTTTGGCTCCTCTGACTCACTTTTTGTGGCCACCTTCTCTTCCTCCATGATTAGCTCAGCCAATGACCATTTTATGTCTCTAAATGGGACCAATTGCATATTGTTAGCTTCCCAGCCTAGCTCCTCTTCCTCCTGCATTTCTGTCTGGGAGAGGTGCGCCTGAGAGTTTATAGCTTCTATTTCCATCAAATGCAAATCGTTGCCAACCTCCATAATGGTTTCCCAATCTTTCAGCTGAGATTGATCTTCTATTGCCTTAGTTATTTTCCAATCTTCATTGGATTCCATCGTTCCTTGGTCTTCTATGTTTGTTTGGGGTGGCTCAGCCATTGTGGCTTTATTTTCCTTGATATCCATTACCTCTGGCTTTTGATCTACATTAGGTGCCTCCGAAGGACCCTCACCATTCTCCATGGTTTTTTTTCCTTTGGGGTCTAGTTGAGATTTGCCTAGAAGGTCCTGTTTTCCCAGGATTTTCTGATCTGGAGTTGTTCCTCTATGAATTTCCATGACACCTTCTGGAAAAAATGACCCTCTGCATGAATTAGTTCAAGAGTTTCTTTGGTAGAGTTCCATGGGGCTAGCTCCACATAGATATTCATCATACCATTGTTGCCTGAGTGATATGCCACCTCATCCACCTTGACTATTTTTTCCAAGGCGTCCCCTATGCAGATCAAGGCTTCTTTGCACCACAGTTCTGATGGTAGATTCGGTAGACCAATCCAGACAAGCAAATTATCAGGAATGAAGTCTTGTGGTTTGAAATTCCATTGCCAATGCATTAGATAGAAGCCCGAACCTTCAAACATCAAGTCTTTCTTCTTCAAAATTTCATGTTTCATTTGTTCTAATGCACATTCCAAGAGAAAGAAGTCCTCCTGTAGGAATTTAATCTCCACTTTGCCACTCCAAGCCTCCTTCCACCATAGGGCCAGCTTTTCCTTGGGATACTTGCCTCCCCACCATTTCCCTAGAATTGCACATTTCATCAGTTTTTCCCTTCTGCCCTCGGTCAAAGCAGAAGGAATCACAATGGTCATGCTTGAGTGTAGTTTGCGAAACTCCTCGTCGGCATCTACAGGAGGTCTTCCTGCCCTACCTCTGCCCGACTTCCATGGTGGTTGTGGGTGCTAAAATGCCAAGGTATTGGTATTTTTTAGATCTCTTCCTTGTTTCTCTGGTTTCCCCGTTCTCCAGTTGCCGACAAGGTCCACCCTATTGGTGGTCTTTCCCAAAACCCACCATTCCTTTGTGACATTTTTGGATTTCGCTTTCAGGCCCTGTTCTGCTTAGGGTTCCTATTCCAACCCATTTTTCTTGATGCTTCCCTCCTATTGCCATTATCTAAGGTTATCCATGGAGGGAGTCTCCCGTATGCCTTCCTGCCTTGAATGTTACCAGGCTTCTCTCCCCGTATTTATGCATTTCGGTCTTCATTTTTCCTGTTCCAGGGGTGACATCGATCCTCCCATTTTCCATTCACCAGAACCCATTATGGGGTATGGTTTGCCTAGTTTCGAGATTTATCCTCCGAGTGGCTTTCCCTCTAGTGCTCTTCTTCCTCCGCTATCTCACACCATCTCCTGCCTTTCAGGTTCCCTGATGTATTTCACGCTTCTTCGGCACTGCTTTCGGCCATTATTTTTGGTGAATACTAAAATAATATTATTTGAATTAAAAAATGTTACTATACAACCTAGTCTTATTCTATGGTTTCTTAGATTTATACTTTAATGATATTTACATCTCAATTTTATATTTGAAACTCTTTTCATGCCCAATTCTTCATCGGTTTTATATTGTTACATCTTTCTCTATTATCTTGATTGTGAAATCAATTTTACTTACCCTACCCATCCTTGGAAACCACATTAGGGTTTCATTTTCACATTTGATACATCATTGATATTTCCACTGTTTCAATATATAAATGTACCTTTTGGATTTATTTTTCCTCTTTCCCTCTCCAACTATCCCTCTTTATATTTTTATCTATTTCTCCCTTCCCACTCTCTCATGCTCTCTCCCTCTCCCTCTCCCTCTCCCTCTCCCTCTCCCTCTCCCTCTCCCTCTCCCTCTCTATACCTATCTCTCTCCCTATCTCTTCCCCTCTATCTTTCCCAAGTCATATCTATCTATAGATATATCTCCACTAGTATAGAAACAGTAATAAACTACTAAAAAAACTACTAAAAACTGCTTATAAATGACAACAGTTTGTCACGTGATCATTAGTAGTTTATTACCAGTCATATATTACGCAACCAGATTGATGAATAAACTAGTTTTAGTCATTTATTGGTTGTTTTTATCGATCGATTTGGTAGTATATTTAGTTGTTGATTTAGTAATTCATTGTTGTGATCTGGTCACTTGTTTAGTCACTTTTTTTCCATTGATATATTTAGTCATTGATTGGTTTAATTTGGTCACTTATTTAGTCATTTTTTATTCATTGATATATTTAACTGGTCACTTATTTAGTTGTTGATTTAGTCATTGATTATTGAAATTTGGTCACTTATTTAGTCATTTTTTAATTCACTGATATATTTAGTCATTGATTGTTGTTAACTGGTCACTTATTTAGTCATTTTTATTCAATGTTCACTGATTTCTATCAATTGGTAGTAAATTTAGTCAATTTAATTATTAGTTGATGTTAATTAGTAGTATAGTTAGTCATTTTAATTGATTGATATTGAGGATTTAAGCATAAAACACAGAAATACACATCAATCATCAATTGCACACAATAAGATAGCCATTCAGAAGGAAAAATCGGTGAAATTTATTAATAAAAGAAATGTGTTCTAATTATAGCTTAGAAATAGTGTATTACAATTATTATTTTCAGTCACAAGACTAAAAATATGAGATACAATATTGCACAGAAATGACTGCAACAAAGAAACTTCTCCAAAAAACTTCTGCAATGATGGAAATGCATGCTTGAAGCTCTTCAATGCAAGAACATGCCCCTTTCATCTCTTAAAACTTCTACAATGTGGGAAATATTCCTAGAGCAAGCTGTAATGTGTAGAATCGAACAAGGAGAGTGTTGATCGCGTCCCATATATGAAGCTCTCTCCTTCAATGAAGTCAACAATAACCTAGCTAGAAACTTTCCTCCTTTATATGCAATGTGCCATCTGATATGAGCAACAAGGTATTTCCTTTTCTGCCATGAATGAGGTTGTGCCTCAATACAACCAACAAAATTACTATTAGTTTCAATTTAGAAAGAATAAAAGTGCATTGTATATTGCAAGTTTACAAAATTCCAAACACAACAGAAAGATAAATCAATTAAAAAATTGTAGCCTTGTCAACAAATTCCTTTAACAGAGTGTTCAACATAGGCTTGAAATATGCATATTGACCCCTTGATTTCAGAACCTTGTTCAAAGTTTAAGAAAGGTGATATGCTTAGATTATAAAATTAAGTTGACATTATAGAATGAAGGCTATTAACACTAACTAGACTGGAACAACATTATCAACAAAAATTTCCTAGAAACCAAGCCCAAGAATGCCATCAAACTTAATTAGACAAAAAAAATGTCAACCCTGGTTCATGTGTTGTCTAAGTAAAGACTTGCACCATAGAATAATCCATTTATACATAAATTCCAAATTAAGTTGATGAGAAAAGATCTTTGATATCCAACTGCAAAGCCTTAACATCCAAAAATTACTAACTTGATGTTTCACAACAAGTTTCCCAACTATGACATCATCTTTACTTAAGAAACTGAATATTGATCCACTACAATATTGAATCTCACGAGATTCTCCTTCACAAACAAAAAATGATATATATTATTTTTTTACCAACTTCCTTAATATCTTCATGTAAGCAGACTAAAGTAAGTGAGGTTGAGGGCTTGAAGTAGAGTACCATCTTCTTGGTATGTGCTTGACTTTGATGACTTGTATCTTGAATGAAATAGAAAGCTAGCTGCATTGTAAAATCATTGTTAATCATTCTTTACAAAAATAACCACAAAATCCTCTTTAATTAAAATAACCCTTCTAGATATTTCAGTTAATTTCTAAGAGAGCTAACTTCACTATCCAAACAACCATCAATCTATTTACTATATATAATTTCCCAAAATTCAGAATTTGAATGTAATGAAACTAACCATAATTACCAAAGATTTGACACAAAAATGTAGTGCATAATGAATTGTTTGACATAATGCCTCAAAGAGATGTCATCTCATGGAATGAGATGATATGATTGCAGAAAGTGCACAAAATAAATTTTGCAAGGAAGCTCTCAAAACCTTTGAATTAATGAAGCACTCTGGAACACTGACATTGTAAGCTTTGCTTGTGTTCTAGATGCATGCAGTCATGCAAGCTTAGCAGATGAGGGTTACACATTCTTCACACGTCAGTAACCCTTACTGCATTACATATATAGTTGATTATTAGGTGTGCATGGTTGACCTTCGTGCCCATGCTGGCTATCTTGAGGACACCCTAAACATTATTACTGAGATGCCAATTAAACCTTTGGTTCATGTGGATCATATATGAATATAGTCTGAGTATTCCAACAACACTACTTTTTTAGTTGGATCCTAAAAATGTTGCAACTTATGCTCTTCTCTAAAACATCTATGCAAAAGCGGGCAAGTGTAGTGAGGTTCAAATAGTAAGGAGATTGATGAAAGATAGAGGAATTAAAAAGATACCTACATGTAGTTGGATTGAAGGGCATAAAATGGTATATAATTTTTTGTGTAGGAGATAGATCACATCCACAAACATGGGAGATCTATACAAAATTGGAGAAATTGGCTTGGAAAATGAAGGCAACAGGGTATTTCCAGATTCAAGACTTTTACTCAATGTTGTGGAATAGAAGAAAAAAGAATCATTCATCTATTGCCATAGTGAAAAGTTAGCAATTGCATTTAGTTTGTTAAACATGGCCCCTGGTACAGCTATTAGAGTTGTTAAGAACCTTCGAGTACTACATCTAAATTCATCTCCAAGATTATTGCAAGAGAAATTGTTCTAAGAGATGTGAACCATTTCCATCATTTTAAATAGGGACAATGCTATTGTGTAGAATATTGGTGATGCTAAATCAAACTAGTGTGACGTTTATGGACACTAACGTGTTGCACAAATGTCTACACACTGCGCTAGTGTCCTACAACGTTTCAATGCTCAAACGACTGTTTTCAAGTATGATTTCCACTTGTCACCCCCTTTGGTCGGTGGTAACAGCTCGAGATACTTTGTAACCGTTTGGGAAGCTTCCTTTTGCTTCTTTTCTCTCTTTAAAAGATGTCCTTTCACTTCATTTGCAACTCTTCCTCTATTTCTAGCTCCACTCTTTTGCTTCTAGCTTCTCTCTTACTTTGTCTCTATCCTTCTACTCTCCAACTTTTGCTTGCATAGCTTCATGTAGCTTGTTGTAGCAGCTTTAAGCTCTCTCAACTCCCTTTACAACACTCTTTGTAGCTTTATTTCCCTTACTTCATGCTTGTGAGCATCTTGGGATTCCATATCCCCTACCATTTGCATCCTTAATTTGTGATATGGGTTCTCCTCCTTGAGTGGGGATTGCTTTTATCACCTTGTTTATGATATAGGTTCTCCTCCTCAAGCAAGGCTTGCTTTTATCATCACTCTTGGTGGTGCGGATTCTACTCCTGAGTAGGTTTTTCTTTCACCACATGTTTTCCTCCATTTCAGTTCATCTCTCTCTCTCTCTATCTTCTTGGCTTTCCATGGAGGTGGGAACACCAAAACGGGGGTTTGACTGAGGCAAACCCCTATACAACCTCAACAATTTCTCTAGATATTACACTTGTAGGTACTGAAGATATCTACTAGTTGGAGGCTTCATTACATGGATTGTTGTGAGTATCTTCTTTCCTTTCTTCTTCTTATCTTTATCACTTCTATTTCACTTTATTTTAGTTTTATTGCATTCTACTACTTTATCGCATTTTGTAGAAATTAATTAACTAGTAGCCATTTAGGCATTTTCTATGATAAACTCATTCTCTAGTCTATACGGGATGCCAACGTTCCTCTGGGATGACAACGTGCCACGTTGTCATCCATATTCTATGCTGATGTCCTTTGGCCAAGAGCTTGTTAGTTTGTCCAGATAATCTCTGTGACCTGCTCTTTTAAATTTTGAAACTCTCATTGTTGTTGTTCTTGAGGTATTTTAGGGCAGTTTTCCCCATGAGGCTCTCTGAATGAAGAGAACTCATGAGCAACGAATCCCCTTCTTCTACAATACTAATCACCAAGATTTGCAGTATCTCAATAGTTAAGGAAAGTTGAATCAAAGGCACTTAAAATGGGTTGAGTTTTTGTAGAGTTATACTTTTGTTTTGAAGCACATGAGTGGAAGGTCAAAAGAGTTGCAGATGCCTTAAGTAGAAGGAAAAATTTGTTGATAGAGATGAATATAGAGGTTGTTGCGTTCAATGAACTCAAGAGTTTGTATCGAGAGGATCCAAACTTTGCACAAGCTTGGAAGGCTTGTTTAGAACTTGTTACATTGGAGAAGACAAGATGGTTGGATTTCTTCATCCAATATGGGATGTTGTTTAGAAGAATCCAATTATGCATTCCAAGGAGTTCTATGAGAGAGAATCTAATCAAGGAGAAGCATAGTGGAGGATTGGCTGGACATTTTGGTCAAGATAAGACCATTTCTCTTGTCAGTGAGAATTATTATTGGGAACAGTTACAACAAGATGTGAAGAAGTATGTACAAAGTTACAGATTATGTCAGATGGTGAAAGGAACAAGTCACAATAGGGTATGTGTAGGATCATCATGGAAAAAATAGGCCCTTAAGTGGCAAAAAAATTAGAAAAATTAGAGTTAGGCAACTTGATGTTAAAATTTGAATAATTTATCTATATTATTTCAAAAATATGTAAGAATAGAATCTAAAGCAAATTGAATGTAGTTTCTAAACTACTAGGTTTAAAAAATAAAATCTATTTAGTGAAAATTTGAAATTTCAATGCAGTAGTACTTAAATTTCAGGGAAAAAATAAGAAGTAGGTGTTTGTCTAACCACCCTAACCACAATAAAATGATAATATTTTTGTATAAGATTTTAGATATAAGTAGAGGACTCATGTCCCAATGTGATGCATATTTTTGTGGTTTTTTCCAAGTAAATAATTAATTATGAATTTTTTATTACAAATTTAAAAAAATATAAATAACTTGTATGTCTAACCACCTTAACTTGGTCAAAAGTTCATGAAATTGTTTTTTTCTTTTTTTAATCCTATAGTATACGAAGCATAGAATGTGACACATGTTTTGGATTCAAAAAATGTGATACCATTTCAAAGCTATAGATGTTTTTCAATTAGCCTATCAATCAGAAATTTAGTCATAATTTGAATAGAAAATGAATAATAATTACTTATTAAATTCAAAGTAAAGCATAATTTATATTGGTGGAAATTTGAGAATCTCCTTTAAAAAACCTTTTCGTTTCATTAATTTTGGGTGAATAAAAAGTCATCAGCCACATACCCATCATATTGCTACTTTTTGACCCATCATGATCCTGCACATACCCAATACTAGATTGTATCAACCATTACCTATACTTGAGAGGCCATGGGAGGATATTAGCATCGATTTTTTTCTTGGCTTCCCAAGGACATAGAGAGGGAATGATTCTATATTTGTGGTGGTGGATAGATTTTCAAATATGGCACATTTCATTCTATGTCATAAGACCAGTGATGATGTTCTTATTGTAAAGTTTCTTTTTAGAGAGATGGTGAGACTACATGGTCTACCAAAGAGTATAGTTTCAGAAAGAGATACCAAATTTGTTGGTTATTTATGGAGGACATTATGGAAGACGCTGAAGACAAATTTGAAGTTTAGTTCTGCACACCATCCACAAATTGAAGGACAAATAGAGGTGGCAAATAGTAGTTTGGGAAACTTGCTAAGATGCTTAGTTGGAGATAAACCCAAGGGATGGGATTTGATTATACCACAGGAAAAATTTGCTTACAACTATTCTATCAATAGGAGCACTAGTAAATCACCATTCTAGATTGTATATGGGAACAGTCTAAGAACTACTTCTGAACCGAGAAAGATGGATAAGGGGGAGAAGAGTAGTGCTGAGGCTGAAGATTTTACTGAGCACCTGAAGAATTTGCACGAAGAAGTGAAGAAACACATCAACAAGATGAACTTACAATATAAGAATTAGACAAATCAGAAAAGGAAGTATAAGGAGTTTCAGGTAGGAGATCAAGTCATGGTTCATTTGTGAAAGAAAAGGTTTCTAGTTGGTACATGCAACAAGTTAAAGATGAAGAAGTTTGGACATGCAAGATCCTGAAGAAGTATGATTTAGGAAATGCTTATGAGGTAGAGTTTCCTAGTGGAATAAAAATTTATCCTATGTTCAACATTGTTGATTTGATAGAGTATCATGAAGGTGATATAGAGGGGCTGATAAATGAACAATTAAAAATTCCAACACCCACTTCAAAGGAAGAAATAGAAGAAATCTTGGATAGTCATGTGGGAAGAAGCACAAGAAATAGGCAACATGCAGAGTACTTGGTGAAATGGAGAGGAAGACCTATTGAAGATTCATCATGGTTGTTTAAGGCTGAGGTTAACCATCTTGGTTTCCCTCTAACTCCTGAGAAGTGACAGCCTAGTCACTTTTCAAATTACTCTAGGTGTTTGATGTAGGAGCATCCAACGGTGTAGGGAAATCTTGCATCAGAAAAAAAAATAAAAAAAATAAAAAAAATCTTTATTTTCTTCAACTGTTTTGAGTTCCATAATGGCACTTGAAGGGTGTAAGATAGTCAGGCATCAAAAATAAAAAAAATTAAGTACTTACTATTTTTAGTAAGTTAGCCTAAATGGGCTCTCGTATGGATCTAAAAGAAAATATGGTCACGAAAGAATCACCTCAATACCCTGCACGGTTTGGAAGAAATTAAAGTTTATATCTTGATAAATTTCTCCAATGTAGCTTCAAATTCATATATAAAATTCTAAAGGCCTCAAAACAGCTCAAAAAGTGGTCGAACCAACCTAGAGTGATTTGTGTGTTGTAGAGCTTGTCGAGAGCTTTCCAATGATATGCAATAACATCAAATTGGACACCCAGATCAAAAGTTATGGCCCTATGAAGTTGGTCCTCTAGAAAGTGAATTTCATAAAAAATTCTTTCTAGGTCATAAATCAAATGGCAGGACTTTTGGCTCCAAAACAAAAAGGGGAGATTTGAACTTTCTAGAAAATTCTAGGGTGGTTATTGGGGAAAAAAAATAGGCTTACACTATAATAATGTGCACTACATCAGATATCCAGTAATAACGAAGGGAAATCCATCAAACCATAATAGCGGGGATTTTTTTTGTCATATGTTGTAGTTACAAGTGCCCTGCTAGACATACATGAAAATGTGCAAGAAATATACACAAGGAAAGAAAATTGTTTCAAAAAAATGCCTCAAAGAAATGTCATATTTCTTTTTATAGTTTAACCACGATACTACACCGTTATTGCTCAACCTTTGCAGTAATGCAGGATGTTACCGCTACACTGCACCGTTATTACTCGACCTACATGGTAATTTGAGATGTTACCACTACACTGTACCATATTTTCTTGGCTCTTGCGAGGATGTGGGAGAATTATTTGAGTTACCGCCATACCACACATTTATTTCTCGACCTTCATGGTAATGCAAGATTTTACCACTACACCGCACCGTTTCTTCTTGGCTCTTGTGGTATGGCAGTATTATGAAACTTGTCACAACAGTCTTATAAAACTTGTCATGACCATCTACTACCTTGACACAACAGTCTTATGAAACTTTTCAATATTTACATGGGCACCTTTTAAATTACATTTAGATCTATAAGAAAACTATCTTATAGGGATGATAGTCCCAAGAAACATGGAAATGGTTACACCAATAAATAGTTAACTAGAAACCATGAATAATGGGGAATATACAGAGAATTAAGTCAATGAGCAAACATCCTTGGAGAATTGTCATCAAAATTATGACAATCTAAGTGTTCATAGTAGAAAATCATATACCCTCAAATACCTAATAGTCATAATAGACCTGGTGATAGCTTTGAGAGTCACAAGAATAAATTCATAAGAGAATAGATGCAAGAGCATGAAAAGACACTAAGATGGAAGGGAAATTGGTAGAGTTGAAGAATCAAACCTATAGTGAGAAGGTAGGGAGAACAAAGTAATTTACAGACAAGAGCATTATGGTAGTTTCTCAGGTGACTATATTTGGGCAAGGAGAGAACTTAGTGACAATATTACCATCAAAACAATAAGGATACTCAAAAACCTACCAAACCTTAGGGTCTTTTTCATCACCTTGTAGAGATCTCAAACATGCATGAAAATATTTCACAGAGACTAAAATCATCTCTATTTTTGATGATCACAAAAAGTAACAAAAAGTAACAAAATTTAGATTTACAAGTGATGAAAAGAAGTACATGGAAAGTATATTATGTTGATTTAAAAATGATGCAGGGGCATCCAGTGGTGTAAGGGCAATCTTGCATCACCCAAAAATAGTTAAATTTCAAGTTTCTCGATTTTTTAGATGTTTTAACATTTTTGGATACCCTTTTCATCATAATGAAATTCCTAATTTACAGTTTTTATTTTCGGTTCCTGGGTTGAAAGATATTGCAGTTTTAGTTTCCCATATTTGCACCTAAAAATCTTCCAAGTTAGATTTGAGGCACTTAGAGCTCCCGGATCGGCCCTGAAACTTGCTAAAATTGACATAAAAAATTTTGAGCGCATTATTGACTTCGAGACCTTTCCAACAGTTCAAACGGTTCGTGAATTGGAGTCCTGGATCAAAAGTTATGGCCCTGGGAAGTTGGCACAATTTCTAGAAGATACAATTGCAAATGCTCTTTTGAAATTTAAACTTCATGTTGTAAATTTTTAGTGCCAAAACGCCTAAACTCAAATTTGAATGTTGTTTTGGCTCCAAACTAATGAGGAGCTCTATTTATGGGCGGGTTTCTAATTTTTGGGTAATTTTTTAGGGACAAGCTCGCATATTGCGAAAGGGTTATTTTGTAGCTTTTTGTAACTTGCATGTGTTGTAGAACTTGGGGATTTGAGATCCTCTGTATGTAAGAAGCTCCATTTTCAGAATAATAAAATTATTCTCTTGTTTGTGGGTTATTTTCTAAGTCTCGGGCTGCGCCCTCATCAAGTGGTATCAGAGTTGGTTTTCTTGAGTGTGTGGATAGATCGCCGATCGTGAGGAAGTTCGCACTAGGACCGTGGTTGTGGGTCGAGGTCAAGAAAGATGCCTCCAAGAGTGATGCCTGGTAGGCATGGTGGTGCCAAAGGTGGTCGAGGCGGCAGAAATGCTAGTGGAAGAGATGCACTGGGAGCCCTCCAGAGACAAATTGA